>WAAG01064917.1:0-12196 GCA_013390105.1 Tichodroma muraria | reverse complement strand
CTTTTTTTGTCCTCCCCCCCCCCCCCCCCCAGGATATAATGCATTTGTTAAAAAAAAACCAACTGTGGAGCACTTTCAGGCAGCCGCCACAGCCACTCTGCTGGGCGATAGGAGCCCTGAGTGGGTGGCAAGAAATCTGTGTGCTACTGAGTGCTAAAGCATTGACATGGTTCAGTTTACTAAATCCAGCTGTGAAGAGCAGCTGGGTTTCTGGCAGTCAGCATGACAGACGCAGGCGGATATGCTCGAGAGAATTGATCAGGGACCACCAGCAGAGAGAAGGGGAGGGTAAGATGTTCCTTGCCCTACTGAGTGTTAAAGTAGTTCCTGGCAGTTCTGATTACTAAACCCAGCTTTGAGGAGTTTTTCTGGACTTGTCTGTGAAATCTGATGGGGATACGCTTCAGCCATGAAGAAGGGGGAAGCAGAAGACTTCTGCATAGCCAGCTACCGCCATACTCAGTGCTGTGGCTTGTGGGATCCTGGGGGAAGGTTGTAGGGACACACGGGAAATGTCTGCAGACAGCAGGGGAGGCTGCCAAGAGGCTTCAGTGTTCCCATCTTGGTTTCTCTTCTCATTTCCTTTTCCATCCTCGCTCTGTGCGGGAGCTGGGGGTGCAAGAAGAGGCAGCCGGCACAGCAGGACAGGGGTAGGAGAGATCGTGTAGAATAAACAGCAAGACACTTCCTTGGAGGGCTGGAAAAGATAATAAAAATGCCTGTTATCCGAAGTGAACGGTGAAAATTGCACCGGTGAAGCCTGCCAGCTTGGGTGTGATAGGACAATGTCCTGCTGTCCCTGGGCTCCGCCTGGGAAGAGCCTGAGAAATGCTGAGCGCTAATGGGGTGTGAGGCCCATGATAGTCCCTGAGGCAGTGGTTTTAGCTTCCATGACAAAACTGGAAGTTATCTTTGCTTTCCTTTGATCTTCAAAGCACAGGGGGAGATTTCACGCTTAGGGAAGGCCACCCGGTGTCAGGTGAAGTTGCCGCAGCTTGTTAAAGTCAGTCAGAACGCCATAAGGTCAGCAACTCACCTGCCTTAGCGT
This sequence comes from Tichodroma muraria, assembly GCA_013390105.1. NCBI lineage: Eukaryota > Metazoa > Chordata > Aves > Passeriformes > Sittidae > Tichodroma > Tichodroma muraria. Next base: position 11,148 of record WAAG01064917.1, on the reverse strand, counting down.
GAAAATGCCTTGCAGAAAGGAGGCTGATTTTCGTGGGGCTCGTTTTGGTTGTCTGGTTAAAAAATCGCGTTAGTTTGTGGATCCCAAGGCTGCAGACGGATGGCTTAAAGAGAGAGTAAAGCCCAGGCAGTGTGATTCTGATCAGTTTAGATATGTGTTACTTCGTTGAATGGATGTGGTCGGCCTAAATAACTATTTCTGTTCTAATCTAATTGCAAATTTACTGCAGCCACTTACTTCCAGGGTGCTAATTAGGAGCAGAGGCAAGGGGAAAGGGTTTTTTTCAGAATTTCAGGATGCTCTGTGGAAGTCAGATATCCAGTCTGTCATTTGTACCAAACGTAATTTTGTTTGTACTGGCCCCAAAGACTGAAAAAGCTGTCCCAGAATGAGGCAGTCTGGGTCACAGACCTACACAGACTCTTTCTGCCTCTGCCCCACTGTCTGGCTTATCATGTGTGCTGAGTGCAGACATTCAGAAATTTCTCTGCATCCATCCCCCAATTTCTCCAAGGAGTCTCCATGGCCATCAGTCAGTCTCTGTCCTGCCACTGCTGGGAACAGATTGCAAAATATCCCTTTGGTCAATTATGTCATCAAACCAGCAACACTTCCAGGGCCAAGACAGGCACCGATGCTCTCCCTTGGTTCCTCACCCCCTCCTGTGTAAGAGCAAGAATCAGTCTTCGTGCAGACACACCTTCAGAGTAAGCAGACAGTCCTGCAGATGGGGGACATGTATTTATGTCTGTATGGCTCTCCTACTGTCAGGATTGCATTTACTGCTCACTTGAACATTAGAAGATTTTTTGGAAGAGAAATTGGCTGCTTTTAATTCACCTTCCGATTTCCTAGTCTTGCACTCTTGTCTGAGCTGGCAATCTTTCACCTGGAGCTTGGGATTAAACAGGTCTTCAGATTTCTACCTTTGTTTATGATTTATTTTGATAAGAACCAGTTGATCCTGTCTTCCGTGGGCAGTCCCTGAGCCCTACTGATGGATGGGCAGGTGCTGGCCTCAGGAATGTCATACAGCCCCCTGAAAGAAGCCACCCCCTTGCCCAGGTGCCTGTGAGCTGCTGCCGACCCAGGCTCTCTTCTGGGCAGCCCCTGCTGAAGCCAAGGGATGCTGTGGGCTGCCACCCTCACTGCTAGGGCAGCTACTGGGTGCAACAGATCTGTGGCATCCAGCATCCCTGATTCGCTTCTCCTTCGTGTTTGATCGATCCAAAAACAGGTCTGGAGTTGCATCTATGGGTGCCCCCCAGCACAGATATACATAAACAGCTCAGTGCACGTCCCTTCCCTTCTCCGGAGCTGAAAATAGAAAAAACAGAGCGCAATGTTTTCTTTCACTGAATTTCCAAATGCAACAAAGCCTTCTGTTGCACGGCAGCGAAGGAAAGCACGGCTGGTTCCCCCTCTCGGGCGGGACGTGGCCCAGGTCTCCCCGCCGCCGGAGCCGGCCCGGCCCACGCCACCTGCCGGCCGCGCTCCCGGCACGGCCCCGGCTGCGCCGCTCGCCCCGCGTGTGCAGAGCCCTCATTTATGAAATTGGTGAAGCGAGGGAAATTCATTCAGCCACAACCGCATTTTATTCACGGAGAGGCTCGTCTGAAAGACGATGAGCAAAACAACTGTTTTCCTTAGTAAACCAGATTCATTCACAATAACCTACGCTCTTTTCAAAAAGGAGCCTTTCTCTGTTGCTCATTTTATGCCGATGTTTTTCCCCACCACTCTCTTCTTAACAAAGGTGTTAGCTTTCTTAAAATGTTGTTGGATTAAAGGGTTTATGGATGAATACTTAACAGTCAACAAAACTTATTTAACTTTACACATTGAAAGGATCATAGTCATCAAGAGAAACATTTTTTTATTATTTTTAAAAAGAGGCTGTCTGACTGTTTTGAGCTGTTTAAAGTGACTAGAAACTGAGTCAGGAAAGGAGAAGCAAAAAAAAACCCAAACCCTTTGGTGCTTTTCATGCATATTTTTCGTATAGATGCCTCCCAGCAAATTCCCCTGTACAGGGCACCACCCTGGCACCCTCGGGGCACACTGTGGTAGGGGCACGGAGCAGGAGACAAAAAAGAGAAAAAAAAGGGTCTGTAGGTGGTGGAAACAGGTACCCACCATGGAACAGAGATGTCTGATAGCTGATGGCTAACCGGCATCGGAGCCTGTAATTACATCCACCCCTTATCAAACTGAGATTCTTTTAAGGCTCTTGCAGTCTTAGGGCTCCCTCTTCTAAGTTTTGTGGCAGGCAGTTGCTTACTGTCAAAATTACAGACATTTCTGCATGTTCTGGTGAGGGGTCAGACTGTGCACTGTGAGGCATGGGTCACTACAGGGCTTGAGAGCAACAGAGCTCAGTAATTTGTTCAAGACAAAAAGAAATTGGTGGAAAGGGAGCCCATGTGTGATTTGCTTGCTTTTTTTTCACAAGTGCTCCTTGTCCCTCAAGAGCTTGCTGGGGTGTCTGCATTGAGATGGATACATGTGCCAGGGTCTGTCAAGAAGGCACTGGTTTCTCTCACTTTGCCTGCTAGAATCTCCAATGAGTTCAAAGGTGAGAGAAAGATCCATTATGGCCCCAATGCTTTAGGATTCAGGCTTGGGTGGCCTAGGAAGAGAGGTATTCTTGCCTGTCCCACTCTTAACGCTGCTTGCCCTTGGGCAAGATACTTTCTCACTGCCTTTGTTTCTCAACCTGGAAGTAGAACATCAGAATATCTGTGAATTCAAAGTGCCATTGGACACTGGTTTCTGCAGGGTCTAATCAAAAGTGTCAACCAAAATCCAAGTTCCCCTTTTTGCTCCTGAGATTCTGCTGCAACACCAGCACTAAGAAGAACTGTCTCCAGAAGTTCTGCCTCCCCTAATGATTTCAAGCAACAGAGCACAAAGGATTGATGTTGCAGTGAACCTACTGATTTCTACAGGCATTTGAAAAAGGCAGTAAATACCTCAGTGATTGCAGCCATTCATGAATGAAAGCAGTCTATACACGTGTTGGTTCACAACTGAAAGTGGTAATAGAAGAGGTTAATAGCACTTAGAGCGCTTTGTCCCTCCCCACAATAGGTTTAACATTTTTTTTCTGAGGGAAATTCTACTATTTGAAGAGAAAAAAAATTCTACAGAACTGAAATTCCATCTATATGTTCTGTTCACATTAAGTTCCATGAAAAAAGTGCTTGACATATTTTTATGCTGATGAAGCCTAGATGAATTAAAGCAGTGTTCCCACTTCCTCCTTTCTGATGCTAATGTCTAATTCTAGCGTATTTGTACAAAAACACTGCTTATAAAGCAGGGCCATGGAAAAAATCTCTGCAGCACCTAGTGAAGCAAGGTGAACTCCTCGCATAGCAAGCACTGATTATATGTTTGCAGGTTCTGAATATAGAACGCTGTTTTACGAGCTGCCAAGAGCTGTTTTACGAGCTGCCAGCTTTCTGCCCTCCTACAGCCACAGCAGCTTGACAGAATAAAAATGACATGCATCACACTTGAGTTGGGAGCATATTTTCAGCAAGTACTACAAAGCCAAAAGAATAGAAAATATAATACCTACCCTACCACTCCACTCCCTCAAGTACAATCTCTAAAAGCTAAGTGGCAAAACCTGTGTTCAGGGGCCTTATTTGAGTATTTGAAACACTCTTTGAACCAGACAATCATTTGCCGCTTAATCCTTAATGAATACAGTTGCTATTTTTGCAAGCACGTCACACTGGTGAGAGTATTTGATGATGGACTATCAGTGGGATGTGATTTTCTTCCTATGAATAAATATAATGTGTTGTCTGTGCACATTTTTATGCACACGAGTCCTCTCCAAACTGCCGGAGTGTGCTGTATATCCAAAGTCCTCGAGAGAGAATGAACACCTGGGGATAAAAGAGGTCCCAGGTCCTTGTTTGTGCTTGTTCATAATAGAGCGATGCACTTCTTGGTGCACCTCAGCAACAGGAAACTGTCTGGAGCACCAAATGTGGGTTGTTTGGCTTGACACAGGGTTTTCAAGAAGACTTGGTGCATTCAGGCACAACAATGTCATTGCAGCAGTCAAGAAAAAAGGCAAATTTTCCTCAGCTGGTTTCTCTGAACCCCTTCTTTAGGGCAGGAAGATTAATTCCTTGCTCTGGGAGTCTATGATTAGGTGAAAATAAGCTTCTGAACTACAAAGGAAATCTCTAAAACGTAACTCAAGGCGTTCCGTACCTCTAAAAGCAGAAGACAAAGAGGAATGAACTTTAGAACCTGCCAGTGGAAGAACATTTCTATGCCCCATTACTGCCTGAGAAACAGGAATGGTCGTCCACATCCACCTGTGTCTTCAGCAGGAGAAGATTGTTAGTGAGGAGATATCCTGGCTGTTTGTTGGGACAAGACCCTCGCTGCGTGTCTCAGCAGAGGCTGGACTGCACTGCCTGCTGTGGAGTGCCAATACAGTCTCAAAGGTATATGCAAAACGTTATTTCTGTTTTCTCCCATCTAGTGGTTTCAGGCGGTTTTGAAGTTTCCAAGTTTATTTAGAACTTGTAAATCTGTGTAATCTAGGTTGTGTAAATGTGTAACATTTATTTACATTAAAATGTTGACACAAAAATAGATGTGCCTTTTAACCAGGTACAGGATTGTTTAATTGTGTTGTAAGGAAAAGTGGGGAATCTGACTTTTGTTTCTTCTCTTAAACCCTCTTCTCCCCCCTGCCAGGTGTCTCCTTGGAAGCGCCAGGCATCTGGGACCTGAACTACAGGCATCTCTAACTCACTTCAGCCCAGAAAAAGGAGAGAAGAGTAAATTTAGTATCACAAACGAATCCCAGTAAGATGCTGTGAGACTTATTTCAGGATTTAAAATTCCTTGAAATCCTAAGATGAAAGGGATTTTGAAAATGCAAATAAAGAAAATATTTTTTCCCCTCAGTCCTATTGAACTAAGCTATTTAAAAACCAAATAAGACAGACGGGAAATTTTCATTTTGAATTTGTTTGTGGAGCTACCATTAAACGCTTTAGTTTTTTAAGCCCTATGTTTTCTGAAGAAACAATGGACTATTTTCTTTACAGGTGCTGGTAAAATCTATTACAATAGCCTCTTGAAGGGCTGTTAGTAAAGGCACTTAAGAATGTCTGGGACTGGGGAGATTTTCCCATTAGGGAAGAGAAGTAATTCATCCATCTATTATTCTAGGAGAGATAGAAACTACACCTTTCTGTTTAAATCTAGTTTTTGTTAGTGTTAAGAGGCTCAGTGGAGGAATTCTATTGCACGCCTAGAAGTGCTGGCTACAGCTGCAGTTTTGAAGAAGCACTGTCAAACTGAAAATTGCGTTTTCTCTGAGATGCTGCGCCCGGACTGTTGTCACAACAACACCTGAAAACACCGTAAGTGAAAGAGTTTAAGTGAAAATTAGTATTACTCTCCCACCATTTTGCTTATTTTTGTGTGTTTGACAGCTCCTCCGGGGAGCTGGATAGTGGCTCTGAAATGACTTTCAGAGCCACTATCTAAGGAGAAAGCGCGGACTCCAGCCAAGCTGTTTTCCTGAGGATGTTTCGCACCATCGCTGTTTGCCCAGCCCACCCTGGGCACCTATTTGGCTTTGCCCAGACTTTTTCCCCGTGGATACGAAGCTCGGCTCCCAGCCCTACGCAGCCAGGAGGTTGCTGAGGGAGCTCAGGGTGCCCTGAGGCAAGAGGAGCGTCAGCACACGCCCTGAGGCTGCTGATGCCTATTTTTTTACTATCAGTTTTATTTTTAAAAATTATTTTTAGATTCACGAACGGAAGCCTGGACTTCAGACCGAGGCTTTACTTGATCTCCCGCGCAAGCGGCCCCTCAGGGCGTCCCCGACAGCGCCCCCTAGAGGCTTACACTGCTCCCTCTGCTCGCCTCAACTTGCCTTTGGCGCCCAATCCGCCCCTCTGTGGAAGAAACCACTTCTCCCAATTCCCTGGGGGGACCCTGGCGCCCGGGAGGCAGAGTTGCCTGCCCTCCCCGCTAAGCAGAGCCCTCCAAAAGACCACCGAGGCACTTTAGAAGGTCGGAAAAAAGAAAATCCCGCTGTCCCACGTGCTGTTGCTTCTTCGGCGGTACAGGAGCGCGTTCTCTGCTCCGCAGTTCTCCCTCCAAGTGGAGCTGAATGGTTCGCGCCAGGACGGGACGGGGAGGGACCTCCGCCATTTTGTTTGCGTGAGGGGTAAGCGGGCCCTGTGCGGGAAGCGGGGGGCGGCTGAGGGGGCGGGAAGCGGCAGAGGGGACCCGCGGTCAAGCCGAGCGCTCGGACCGGAAAGAGACGGCGAGGGCGGGCTGAACGACAGCGTGGCGGGCCTACCCCATCCTCGGCAAACATGTACATCAAGCAGGTGAGCCGGCGGGATTCGCGCCGGGCGCGGTGTGCGGTGCGGCCTGGGCCCGGCCGAGGGGGTTGGCCCAGCCCGCCCCGCCCCGGGGCTAGGGTCTCTGCACCTTCACATCTTCCCGGCCCGCAGCAGGGGGCCCTCGGGCTTGCGGCGTGCTCGGAGGCTTTTGGTTCGATCTTTTCTGTCCCGGGTGGCGGATCGAGGTCCAGGCTGAGGGAGGCGCCCCCCGCCCGGCTACGGGTCAGGTCCTACCGCCGGTTGGGCTGGCGATGCTTTCTCTCCTTTCTGCTCCACTTTCATTCATTGCAGGTGTGAAGTAGCGCTGGGGGCACTCTTTCATGGACCCGAGCCTTCGCGGGGCCCCTTTGTACGCCAGCCCCCGTGTCCCGGCCGCGGAAGGCTCGTACCCAAACAAAGGGCTCAGCTGTCAGCGGCATCTCTCAGCTGTTCAAGTTGTGGGGTCTCTTCTTTGCTTTGTGGTGCTGTCCCAGGCCCCGGGGCATGAACCATTTCACCTGTTATGCTTCACCCTTGCCGAACGATCTGTGGCTGGTGTTCAGTTAAAAAGATCCTAGTATACACCTTTTCCAAACAGTTTTTGAGGTCATCGTTATACTACTTCTGCAGTTTCCCTGCAACCGTTTTAGCAGCAGATTTTTATTACTTCTTTCTGCATATGTTGCTGCATATGTGTGTTCATACAAAGCTTACCAGGATTTTTATTTCCTGGTGGACTCAAAATTTACCTGTTTCTGACACCCTGCGGGTGTCTTTCTTAAGAATACTTTATTCGCTTTGAAAGTGCATGTTCTGCATAGATCTGTCTGTAGTTCTACAGGTTTTCATCTACTGTTTGGCCGACTGGGCAATGTTTCAAACGCCTTTTGATCATGCTTTTGTACATCATTTAATCATCATAGGTGGGCCCCTTGCTTTAAAGACCCTGAATAAGAGGTTTTGTTCTCCAGATTGGAATTGCTCAAAAGCAAACAGTAGCGGCGATATATAGAGTATACATCCAAATTAACTCAGAACAAGGGAAGCGTTTCATTTTGAGGAAAACAAAAAGAAGGAAGTTTGGGTGTCAGTAACCAAGACTGTTATAGGAGCTGTAGAAGAAAGTGTAACAATGTGTGGATGTAAGAAGAAGAAGAATTAATTTGATTCCACCAGTATCACATTTGGTTGCTTTTCAGAAGTTATTCCTGGAGTTTGAACATTAAAAACGTTTAAGACTTAATCTGAGTTGATACAAGGCAGTGAAGAAGTCATGAGGTTTCAGAATATGTAGGATGGATGAAATGATAAACCATCTAGAGAAAAGCTTTGGGGAGAAGATGATTGTGTTCAGAGTCTGCCTGTATTACACTCCTGTGGTGCTGGAGTGCATGGATGGTAAAAGTTTGTGCTTCATATAGCAGTATTCAAATAATAATAATTGGTTAGTTTAGCATTTTGTAGAGATTTTCAGGTTCTTAAGAGAATCAAGTAAATGAATTATTCCAATTCAGACGTCCTTTATATATTATGTGAAAAAACGAGAAGTAGTAGAGACCAGCTTTTTTGCCCATTTTTTAATTTCTCCCCTTCCCCTTGAATTCTAGTGAGTTTGGAAGCAGCACTGTCTTAAAATGTTCGGGTTTTTAAAAGTTTTCTTTATGAAATATGTTACATCAAAGCGCATGAACATAGATGCTGTGGCCTAGGGTGAGTGGTAAGACCTGAGTAAGATATTCTGTTCCCGCTTTTCCTCTGAGAGCTGCTGTCACTGAGCCTGCTGCAAAAGTCTCAGACTGGCAGATGAGGCAGACTTGTTTTTTAGGGGAAATCGGGTGTTTGTGTTCAGAGTCACAGCGCCTGGGTAGTCTTCAGTCCGTACATTGTCTTAAACTTGCTTTCTGTAGTTTGGTCCGTTAAATTCTGAAATCCTTGATTGCTTCCAGTGCAGTTGATCTGAATACAGTGCAGGTGGTTAAAGAACATGGTATCTGGCCTAAGGAGAGGGAGCACAGACAGTTGCAGTTCAGAAGAGGTTTAGGTGGGCAGAGTATTGAAGGAGGCAGTATTGGAAGGCTATTCCTTTTCCAAAATAGCTTCTCCTTCAGTCTGATGTTTGATGGTCAAGGATTAGTAATTTTCTGCCTGCCTGTATTCTTAGCTTCAGATTCCAATAATGAAGTAATTTTGCAAAGAGAATTTGACAAGAAAGTCATAGTGCCTGGGAAGAGAAAAGCTCTCTTGAGTTCTGACTAAAACTTAGTTATGCCTTAAAATTTTATTTAATTTTTGTTTTTATAAATTCCAGTGTTTGATTTGCTGTCTGACGTGGCATTTTCATTCAGTATTAGTGAGATGGTTTTAATCCATTAGTACAAACAGGTGATAAGAGGAGTTTTCCACAACAATACTTGATAGTGGCCTGTCACATCATGGGAGCAAGACTGAAGATCAAACTTGACATGAATAAGTACAGGCATTTTCTTCTCCCAGTCTTTTGTCCAGTACTTTTTGTGGGCAGGATGTTTTTCCCCTGTTGTTTGTTTAATGCTAGCAGAATATGGCAGAATATGAATGCAGTTCTGAAGGTGGTTGTTTCTTGAGGTGCTGGGGTGTACACTCAATAGAGGCTTTTGTAGTAGTGAGGAAAGGCTTGCTTAAGTGTTTGCAGTACTACTTCTAGGCTTTTTGCTGAAGTTTTGTACGTGCTTCTTGAATAAAAAGTATTATGTTCTTTTTCTGGAATATGGGCTACTTTAATGCTTGAAGGTGTGAGAGAAGGAATGACATGTTCAGAGATATAGGAAATGGTGATGGGACTGTAGACCTTACAAACAAAAAAAGTGAAGTAATTTAATATCTTAAGCTTCATCAGTAATAATATTGAGAAGTATCTTGCAAGCTGTTTTTGTGTCTTCTTAAGAAGTAATTTTTAGTGTATTGTAACCGTCATAGTGAAAGACTGCCACTGTTTTAACTGTATCCTGTTTCTCTTGGGGATGAGTTGGGCAAAGAACACAGCTATTAAATGGTAACTGTAGTCCTGTTTCAGGTGTTCTTGCTGAAAGATCTGCAGATGTCAAACCTTCAGGTGGCTGCTGCCTTTCTGGTACTGTACTGAGCGGAGCAAAGCTGCTGTGCTTTCAGCACAGCTTTGATGGATGTCTGGAAGTTGGATCAGTTTTGTTGCTACGCAGAGCTGAAGTTTTAGAATATTGCAACTCTGTACCTTGTGTTTTGCTAGGCCTGGCAAACCTGAAAATACTGCTGAAATTAGATAGTTAAGGTTTGATGTGCTGCTTCCAGATGACTGTTTGCTGCATAGCTCTTGAAGTTATTTGTGTACATTTTTATATGTCTTGTTAGGCTGTGAATTGGAGCTAAGATAAGCTTGCTTTTTTATATTTCCCTTTAGATTGCACAGTAAAATGAGGCTATTGCATGTGAAATAGGCAGTCTAGTTGCAGCCTGCAACTGCACTGCTTGGAGAATTTGGTAATAAAATTCTCATGTTGTAAGTAGATTACACTATAAAGAATAAATATAAGTGCTTGTTATACTGAGTTTTCTTTCCTGTATACAATACTTTAGGAAAATACATGTTTCTGTCTAGTTTGTTATGAAAAAACCTCTTGGAACTCTCTTGCTTGCCATGCTTTGGCCTGCACAAGTACCAGCATCTCTTGCTAGGGGAGAAATCTGTCCCTAAATCGATGCTTAGGTGAGGGACAAGTTTGATGTAAGCTTCTGATCCTGAGCTGGAAAGTTGAGTGTGTGCAGGAAGGGCAGGCAAATTAAATTATAATTGATAAAAATATTCAAACCTTATAGTAGAAAAACTGTTCAAGAACAGAGAGAACTTTGTTAAAATAAATCCCTCTTCTCACCAGGTAATCATTCAGGGCTTTCGAAGCTACAGGGACCAAACCATTGTGGACCCATTCAGCTCCAAACACAACGTCATTGGTAAGTTCTGATATTTGTCTTTTATCGCTAGTTAAAATTGTACTTTTATTTCAGATGACATTTGTGTTAGTCTGCTTTATAGTTTTTAATATTCTGCTTGCATTTGATGATTATATTTTCTGTTTTGAAAACTTCTGTACAGCTGTCTGTAAAGTACCACAGGGTGTGTTCCACTTAGAGCAAACAACTATTAATGTTCAATTTTGCTGGGACAAGAGCTGAGTCTTCAGAAACTGAGTGAGGTTCATAAACTCCTTCCTAGGTGCACATCTCTGTATCAGCCAGACCTCCTTTTAAGGTTGTGCTTGCAGGAAGAGCAGCAGAGAATTTGTATGGGATTCTTTTTTTTTTATCTGCGCAAGTGCTGTCATTTTTATCAATAAGCACACCAGCAATTATAAACTCCTGCAGAGAAAGAAGATCGTCTTTCTTCCAGTTTTAAAGGAATGGATTTCTGGACTGTAGACTGTCAAAAAGTATGAATTTTAAAGTGCAGTTTCATGAATAATTCCTAGTCTAATAGCATGTTGTTGTCCACCATTCTCACACCTTTTCTGTTTCTGCCTGTGAATGCCTGGCCCTGCCTTTTTGTTCGCATTGATCTTAGTGATTGTGCAGCAATTTCTGAGACTGCTGACCTAACAGCAATTTTGGACATAAAATCTTAGTAGCTAGGATTTAACCCTGGCACTAGGAAAAAAACCATGCATTTACATGAATAGATGTCTTGCTTAGTACTATGTTCTTTCCACAGGAGCTAAAACTTTATCCAGGTATTAATGTTTTTAAAATACACAAAAAAATC
>WAAG01064915.1:5516-89036 GCA_013390105.1 Tichodroma muraria | reverse complement strand
AGCTTTTCAGCATTAAAATTTTCTCTATGGCAGAAAAATAGACGTAAGAAGAACTTTGGTTTTCTGCTTAATAGTGCGAAGTTAACAAAATCAGTAATTAAGTTATGAGATCATGGAAAGTGACTATACCCATACATTTTTCAAGGTGATATGGAACGCAGAGAGTTCGTTTTTCAGGGTTTGTAGATTGAAGATTACACATTAACCACTAACCTAACTGATAACTCTATGGACAGAGTCCGTTCTTATATGTAAAATGCCCTCGCTTGTCCCATGCATGAAGTTTTATGAGAGCTCTAAAACTTATGCTTGCACTGTTTTCTTGCAAATTATTTTCCATGTAGGTTTAAAGAGCCTTTCCTAAAGGGTTCAGAGAATATCTGAGGATTTTCATGTAGATAAAATGAGACCTTACATGAAAACTATTACCAGGAGGAGTTTTACTTCAGAATACGAAAGCGATCAATTATTCCTATTACTGTTGAATTTAGAAGACCACTGCTGTTTATCTAACAATTGCATACTACAGCCTATCACTGCAGTGTAAAGTTCAAATACTTGAATGTATTTAAGTACCTAACAAGTATTGTGATTTCAAAGAGACTGGGTGCATGAGCATCTTTGAAATCTTAGTACCTTCTACATAAAATCAAGGGCAGTAGCAAAGTCAAGGGGTTTTCGTGATGTTTCTGACACTTCTCCTTTTTGTGAGAGATTTTCTTCTGAGTAGCAGAGAAATTTTTAATGTCTGAAGTTGGTTTAATATTCTGTTTTAACAGCAGAGGAAGGTAAGCACATTGTTACAGCAATTAGTACAATGGCAAGATTTGTTTTGAAAAGAAGGAAGTTTTCATGCAATATTTTAGAGATGTTTCATGGTAGTATCAGGGGTCAGATGAAAGTCAGAAGATCCATTTGTTCTGTTAAACATAGGAAAATATATAAGCACATAATGGGGTTATTATCTTCCTAATTAAAATTTTTAGTGTCTCATGCTACAAGTGAACCAAAATTGTGTAGCCATTATGGTAAGTTAACACTCAAATACAAGACAATGGTATCAATATTAAATTTTATCACCCTGTAGATCCTTTGTGATAATTTTTTCTTGCAACCTTATGTAAATAAAATGAACACATACCATTCATTAACTAGTATATATTTTTCTGTATGCATTTATAGCATCAACTAAACATTCATTTTCAACCACATAAATTTTATGTCTCTTTTTTCACAGATGTGATACAAAACTGTTTCAATCACCATGATGTTGAGGTTTTCTACTATTAGTAAAAAGAAATTATAGGTGTTTTGTTGAAATCAAAAGGATTCGGAGCATTTCAATGTCTGTATTTCCAAGATGAAAGTTGTACTGAATCTTTTGACTCACTCATTTACTCCCACTTCACCATCCTAATCCATTTTCATTACGTGGCACGTTTTATTAATCATATATTTAATATGTGCCTATTATTTCAAATCTACTAACTAATACTCCGATATTTTAGAAAGATTTTCAAAACAAATCAGCCCAAATAATTTGATTGCTTTCCCCTAAATTTCTGCTTTTCCAAGAAATTTCAAATTAACAGCTTCTCCACCATAAAAACTGAATATCAAAATGTAAAGAAAAAATTGTCCAAAAAAAGGTATTATTTTAAAACTAGCAATGGTAGTTTTCAGTTGGAGTCATTGAAAAATGAAGTTCTTCTCTGTAACATACAACAAATATATTAAGTTTTCACTCAGCTGTGGCAATACTTGCCTTTTTGAAAGGCTTCAAACCCAAAAATATTTAGAATGCTTTAATTAACTTCAGAGAAATAATATATTTTTGATTTCCTGAAAACTCACTTTAAAAGGCAGATAGTACCTCCTTGTTTGATTTTTGCCTCTTTTGAGTAGCTTCTTAAAGATCAGAAAGTTTAGAGGTCAACGAGATGATCTGACCCTTAGTAAGTGAACCCCTAATTATTCCAAAAGACAGAGGCACTGGGGATCTGGGATCTTCATTATTCTCCAAAATGTGGTGTTTCCACTGAGCTCTGTTGAGAGATCCCTTTCCTCAATCAGCTCTTTGCCTGCCTGGCAATTCTATACTTTACATTCTTTTTTTGCAGATAACACAAAATCTGTCAAATGAAATATATACTTGATCTTTCTTATCATATTGTTTTACCACAAATGATGCAGTGCATGGTATACAATTCTAAAATATCACAAGAAACTATTATATTCTGCTTCCAAAAGTGAGGTTGTCTGAAGTCAGTCCACAGATACTGGCAATGTCTTTTGAAAACCTTCAGGACCTTGACCCAAAGCCAGCTCAAGCTAGTGAGACATTTTCCGCTGACTTAAAAATGTTGCTCCTCGGAGTGCAATGCATGTTATGCATTACAAAGAAATAGGTGCATTTTACTTTCAGGCTTTTTAGGGTGTTGTGGTGTGGAGTCTTTTTAAACAATCAGTTTAAAGGCTAGTTCCAAAGTCCACTGGACTCAGAAGGCTGAATCAAACTGAAAATTCTGTTCTGTTAGTCTTAATATTTCACTAAGGCAAAATTCAGCTCATAAATGCACCCATCACTTACGCAGCTGACTAGATCCTTCCTCATCCTGCTTTGCCTTTCTATTGAATATAAGCTGACTGGTGCCCATGTTTGCAAAGAAAGACCCTTGTACTGAGGCAATTTGTTTATAGTTACATTTAGTGACCTGTACTCCTAAGATGTAGTGGTTAATGACACAACAATGCAGAGGTTATAGGCTCTAAGCCCCCTTTTTTTGGGGTCTTATATGAACAAAATGACAAAGCATTTTCTGACCCATACTCTGAGAGATGCCCATTTTTTTAATGTCTTTTATTAACACACATGAACCCAGTTAAAATGGGTGAGAACTAGGGAATTCATTCAGTAAAAATAATGACTGGCCAGGAGTGAGCACCAGTTAGGAGTTCTGCGTGAGATAAATATGATATTTTCTTCATCGCTATATACCTCAGTGAAATGAGTTAGTCTTATTATAAAGAAACAGCCAGATTTTTGTCTTTCACCTATTTTTTACTGCAGGCTCCTGTCTTTTAACTTTAATTTGTATAGCTGAACTGTCTGCTGTGTGCTGGTGTCCCCACAGGACCCTTTGTTTCCTACCTTTGAAAACATTCAAAACAAACAAGACCCTTTCTCTTCCCATAGACAGTACACGTAATATTAATGGTTATCTACCTGTGATAAGCAGAGCAGTATCATTTTACACGACTTGAAAGGGTCATCCATATCGTCAAGCACAATTAACTTGTCTTACTCTCACAAAATGGGCTGGGGGATGTAACTAAGAGGCCATACTTCTTCACATACCTGGAAAACAATTCCAGGACAAGGAGACATACAAAAGACACAAAAATATTCTAAATAACAAGCACAACAGGCTTTCTATTGAGAAAAGAACATGTATTGTACCTTTTTGATGTGATACTCTGTGGTGCCTGTGTGTGTATTTACCGAGATGATCAGTTGCATACAAGTTTGAACAAGTCGAGCTGCAGGATTTCACTTCCTGCTTATCCCACTTTTAAAGAAAGCAAACTCTTTGAAATATTTCTGGAAAACAGAGTGAAAGTTGTTTTGAGGATATACCTAGACTTCAATAAAAAGTGTTCTCAAATGTCACAGAACTTGCACTGTTTCTCTATTCAAGTTTTGGGTTGCAGCCTACCTAGATCAGCGGAGCAAACTAAGAATGAGTGGTAACTCCAGTTCTCTGAAGGAGGCTTTCACACCCTGTGGTACCTTTCAGTTCTCAAAACTAATGTGAAACAAATAGAGGAGAAAATGTCCAAGTAATTGCTGTGTGGAGAACAATGTTTGTGATTCAGCATGTGAGCATATCCCCTCTGAGTCAGCACTGAATCAGTGTCCCAGCTCATGTTTAGGGTAGTGCCATACTGTTTCATTCAAATGTAATGATGTTGACCACTTGGGCTGTGGAGAATGGCATAGCAGTTGTCACAATAACACAGCTATTAAATGCGTGACGTGACCAAATGCCGTATCAAAGTACTGCTCTAGCCACATACATTATTCCTGCAATTAAATGAAATATATTTCACTTCCTGTCTTAAATAACTGGGTAGCACTGCTGCCAACAAGCCGCTGGCTTTCAGCAGAAGAATGATTGACTGTGAATAGCACATCCTTTATCCTTTAAAGCTTTTTTTTCCTGCAATGCTTCAGGATCCTTTAGGAGAAAGTGACCTGGTTAATGCAAATTTTTCTTTATTAATAAAATCACAAGTTTGATTCTTCCATTTTCTTTTTACTACTAATGAAAAAATCTTTACAATGCCAGTCATGTTGTGGCTTTTCCCCATTTAATATGCCTGTATAGGGAGAGATAGTCAGAGGAAAGTTAGCCTTCCTTGCTCAGATGAAATTTTAAATAGGGAAATAATTTAACAATGCCCGTTCCCCGTGTTTTTATTTAAAAAACCCTGTAGATTTATTTTTTTTTATCGGAAAAAATATGTCTTCAAAAGAAAGCAAAAGTATTCCCAAATAATTCTTGTCCATTTAAAATTATTCTATGATTCTGTGAATCATTTCTATGGGCGTTCTCACCTCGATAAGAAAAGGGAAGTTGGAGATGCTTCAGACATCCATTTTTTACTTCTTTGACAATGACTAAAGCTAAACTGGTATGTTTTGGTAAAGAAATCAAAGCGTCCTGTCCTCCTCTTGCCCTGTAGCGTCAGATTTTTTGCCAGCTCCACGCTGCGCGAGGGCAGGCTGCGTGAGGGTGTAGAAGGGGCTGGAGAGGGCGGGTTTCGTGCCGCAGCGAGAGCGGGGTCCCCGCGCCGCAGCCAGGGGCTGGGGACGCGCCGGCTCCGCCGGTGCTCGCAGCCCACGGCTGCTGTAACACGAAGCTCGGGAAAGGTCGGCGGCCGCGCTCTGGAGTCTGTAGCCTCTCTGTAGTCTGCTCCCCGCCTATCTGTGCCATCTCTTGAAATAACAGCGACTTCCAGGACTCCTTCACCTTCTTCCCTCTCGGGCCCCGGCATCCCTTCCCTCCCCAGTCCTTCTCTGGCACACATCCTTCAGCGCCACTCTCTTTTCTTCCTTGAGCTTTTCCTGTTGTCATCACAAAGACCTCTATGTCCTTTATTGTACTGTGCCCTCTCATTGCCTGGCTCAAAGGCTATCTCTGGCTCTGGAGATAAAGTCTCCACTAAGAAGGATGGAGATTTAATTTGGAAAAAAAACACCATAAAGAGTTAAGAAAAAGAAACATGTTGGTGCCCTGTTTTGGGAACAAATCCACTCTCTCTGTTACTTAGTCACATAGGTAAAATTAAAATTTGCCCTTAATTATCTACTCTCTCCTTATCATACCCAAACTTTGTGAATTTCCTGAAAAATCTATTTATGATCTGTACCCTTGAAAACTTGGAAGCAGTTCATTTGAGAGAAGCTTCCATATTACTCTGCCAAGAGGATTACCAAAATAGACCTGCATTGTTATTTTTGAGTAGTCGTGACCCTTCATTGGTTTGTTTGTTTTAAAGGGATTTTTTTGATTGAAGCTGTTTTGTCTTGGCGACAATGAAAGTTGAAAAGGGTGTTTTAGGCAATAAAAAAGTAATAGTTTAAGTTCGCAATGCAAATTATTTCAGAGTGATCTGTATATTTGAAAGAAGGAGACTGCTTCTGTAACATGCCATATTAAGTGGTAGATCAGGTACTAAGAAATTTCACTAACCTGGAACTGGAATTTTGGGTAGAAAAGTAATTTTTTATGTACTTTTAGGGCATAAAATCTTGATTGAATTTTCTTTGGAAATGAAGAAACTATACTTGCTGCAGGAGTCGTGCTTGGTGCTGCAGGGCTACCTGTGTCTCCTTTCCCCACATGCTTCTCACAGATGTGCCAGCAGTGGGTCTTTTGCTGCTGGGAGTATTTGTCACTAGCAGGGTCTCCTAAACACCTGCTCAGGTGGGGCACCAGGCTGATGACTGGCAGGGGAGGGGGAGACAGGCCTTGCTGTTCACAGACACCAATCTTGTGCAAATTAAATGTCTGTCTGCAGAGAGATACATTGGTGAGTACCTGAGCCCCTTCTCTCAACCGTACATGTCGCAGAGAAAGCACCCTGTGCACTGTCACACCACAACACTGATGGCATTGAGGAGTAATAGCAACATCTTCTCTTCCTTGCTTTGCTAAATTGTTTTGCTGCAATACAGCATAAACACAAGGAAAAATCTGTGGCATCCAGATCGTGTTCCTACCTGAGGAATGTTTCACACTGAAAAAAAAGCAAGCAAACCAAGATTCTTAACCTAATAGAAATATTATGAACAGTGCACAGAATTTAACAGACTTTGTCATTAGCTGTTCCACAGTGCCTGCTGAAATATTTGACCAGACTCTCCAAGGAAATTCAGTTATGATTTAGTAAAAAATACAGTAGGAAGGTGTTTGTAGTAAAATAGCTTGAAAATGTTCCTAGGACAGACAGATATTTTCTAAAAACTTCCGTGTGCTTTGCCAGAATGCTGTTACTGGATTCAAAAAGACATCTCAGCTTGTACAGACAGATTTACAATCAGTTTCCTGATTTACAATCAGTGAACTCTGATTGCTGAAGCTATGTTACAATTTAGGAGCATCCTTATATCCACTCTACTGAAGATAAATCTCTTCCTCAGCCCTGAGTATCTTCAGCCTTTCAGGACTGGACATTGAAGTAGTGCTCTGAACACATGTATAGGCATATTTGTAAATAATTCTGTACACATACATGTTGCTTTCTCAAACTCCACGGTACCTATTAATCAGTGGTTTGTCTGCATTGTTTGTTCTTTAATTTAATTTTGATGCTCCTAACACTCAAGGCGGATCTGAGCTCAAGAATTACAGACATGGTGTGTCCTTCCTGAAAGTTTCACTAGGACACCTCTGAATGGAAGTTGTCAATCTTCACACAGAGAGCAAGTATTCCTTGCCCTTAACGAATGTATAGATGTCTGACTATAACATTGTCAATGCCATTAGACAAACACTCCTCTCATAAATCTGTTTGGATAATATGCCATTTGCAAGAACATCTACTGAAAAGAGTTTTAGGTCCAGAATTTTAGGTCCAGAAAAAACTGCTTTTTCAAATGGCAATTTTTTAAAATTATAGATTATTCCATAACTCCAGTGAATAGACATACTTATAGGAATGCATGCATTTCTGTCCCCCAAATCCTGTGTTTACCTTCTAAAAATGATGACCAAGACATTGTTGCTTCCATTAAGACAGTGGTAGGATTTCAGGTCAATAAATTAAATATCTCACTGGAAGAAGTTCTAATCTTTACATCTCTTCCACCTTTCTTTTACACTGTTTCTACCAGAGCAGCCCATTTTTTTGACAGGTAAAGTTATAGTAAAGAGCGATTGGTTTGACATAAGGTCATGCCAAAAATTGTGTGAGTGAATGGTAGAAAGTATTTAATGGCTTTGTGGTCAAAGTGAATAATTCTCTTGGCTTTGATAGCTTGATTTAGACTGCAACCTAGAAATATTGTTATAAATCCAGCTCATCCTACATGGCATCACAGCTACCACAGCTTTTCTGTCATCTCTTTCCAGTGAAGAGTTTCCATCTAATCTCAGTAGGTGATGACCTAGCTTTGCTTATTTATGTCCTTTTGCTGGGGTACAGCAGTGTGGTATACACAGGCTTTTGAAGCTGAAGAAATGTCAAATGGCATGAGACACTAAGCATATAAATTATCTAAAGCTATTGGAAAACTTTTATTTTTCAACTTCTACAAACCATTACATGCACAAACCAAGAGATTTCCATGGCATGTGAAGACCATGGGCAGCAAAACCTTTCCCCTGCTCTAATGAAACTAAGTGTAAGAAGGATGATGGTCTTTTGAGGAAGACAAATGATCAGATTCATGAGTGAATTCCTGTCTAAAGAATTCCATCAACTTCCCTTCCAAGGGCCCAGTACCTTGCGGCACATTTTTTGGACTTGCTTACCTTACAAATCATATTTGGAATAGAAATTAGAACATATTTTTCAACCATTGAAACAACAGGTTCTGAAATAGCTGCCAGAGTTAATGGAGAAAGAATACAAAATTACTTCTAAGATAACTTTATGAATGGGATTAAATAGCAAGATATGAAGATGATGATCTCCAAGCATGGACATTAATATTTAAGCTGTCAGGCTTTGTTAGTTTCACATCTGGACCTTCTGATCAGCACTAAAATATAGGTGATCTCAGTTCATGAGATGAATTGTATTACATTAAGGAAAGGCTTTACTTTTCTGCTGGCCACTAGCAGATACCAAAGATTTTTTTTTTGTCTTGACATTAAAATTGACTTCAAATTTGTTTTGTGTTTGAAGATAATTTCTTCCTGCTCCCTTCTGCAGCAATAAACTACCTACAGTAAGGACAAGGATATCACATATGATGTGCTGGGGCTCCTATCTGCTCTCTTGGATGCATAAAGTAACTACCAGATTTGGGATCAGGAACACATTTTCCCTCATGCCCAATTGGTGAGGCCCATAGGGGTCTGGAAGGAGTGAGGGCTTCTCTACAGAGGCACAAATAAATTAATTCCCGCAACCCTGTGAGCAAACCAAACAGCAAGCGTAAACAGGACATTGCCAGGGATCTGGATTTCCGTTGCTCCCTTCTTGTGGCACTACACAATCCTGCAAGAACCTTCACAAATCTTTTATTCTGTGTTATGCTGGGAATTATATGGCATGGTAGATGGAGACGTGGAATACACGTGCTCAGCATCCTTTTAGGCCTTTAGTCTGTACCCCAGTCTGTGTGATAGTCTTAGATTCCACAGTCTATTAAAAAGAAAAAAAAGCCTCAGATACTTTCTCACTGTGTGCGTCTTCCTTGGGAAGAGGACAAGAAAACAAATACTTTACGTATGTATGATGAACACTACCTGTGCTACTTAATGCATTAGTGACAATTACTTGCAAACTTCTGGCAATTGAGCCGTAAGACTCTAAAGCACAGACTAGAATAAAGTACAGGAAAATAACACAGACAAGCACAGATTTCAATGTGTAACACCATAAGTATTTTTAGCATGCTAAGCATAAATTTCCTTCAATTACATAGGACAACTCAAAGATAAATGTAATTGTTAATATTCACAGAATGTGTATCTAAAATATGTTATTTATTGACCATTTGTACTATGAATAATTGTACTTAAAGACACTTTAGTGTAAAGTGTTACTGTCTGCTAAAGATCTCTTCACTAAATGTTTGTAGAGTCCTGAGTGGTTTACAAGTCAATTAAACCACTGATGGAACAGAGATAAACGCTTCCTATTGAGAAATGTCACATCAGTCTTTCCGCTTCATTTCATTGTGTCATTTAATGCACTGAATGGCACTCAAGTGACACGGCACCAGCTATGATATCATGGCATGGGCTGTATAACATGCTGAGCCACGTGCAGATGGATAAACAGCATTGTAGTTATACCAACTGGCACAGAGAGCAGAAGCAAGCTGTCATGTATTTATTCTTAGGGCACACTAACCTGCTACTGGAGTCTTGATAAATGGATTTTCTCCCATGCATTACTCTCTAAGGAGCAGCATGCAGGCATGTGCAGTTTAACACCTGCTAGCTCTCCTTTCCTTGGAAATTAAGAACTGTGGCAACCAGTGTTGTCAGGATCTTTTTAGGATCAGGTTTCCTCTTGCTTTCCACAAATGAGAATGTCAGCAAACACTGTCACTCTGTTTTACTTGATACATCACTCACATTGTTCAGGTTAATAGATAAGGCACTGGAGTTTCAAGAGTGCTAGCACATTGCAGTTCAGTTAGTGCTTGCAATTTTTCAAACAGATGAAGTACCTACCTATTATAAACTACCTTTATGAAGAGCTCAAGAGGTCCTGATTTCTTAAGAGCTATGTATTTACGAGGAAGGTAAAAGCATTCTTGGTGAGCAGAGAAACCATATGTGCCTATTTTAAAATGAGGCCTCATGAATTCAGTTTTTAAATACTTGAAAGCTTACAGATTTTTATTTTGTTATTTAGGTGCTGTGATATGGTTGATAGCATGTTGTTTAATAATGACAAAATATATGTCAGAGTTGACTTAGAATTCATTGTTATATTGAGTACTATGTTTCATTCAAGTCTAAATTGTGGAGAAAGTACACAGTAGTAGTTAGAAATACTTGGTGAGATAAACACAGAAACAAGAGAAGATAGCTCAATGCACTTGGGAGCTATTAGGTTTGTTCTTGTACTTCAAATAAATGTTGGTGTCATATGATTCATATTTTATGATAAATTAATGCAACACCCAGAAATAGAAATAAACAAGGCTCCATTTCTCAGAAATATGCTTGCATTACTGTTGAATCAGAGCTTGGCATCAATACCAATGGAACACATGAAAGAAGTGTCCTTTTTTTCTTCTACGGGAATATTTTTGGAACTGTGTTTTGAAAATACTGTAGAGCTTATAGCTGCAGCAAACCAAAGTGCGCTAGGTAGCCAATATAGCCATGAATGAAACTTGCAGCATTTCCCAATCAAAGCAATGACACAATATTTTCTCTGTTCCTCTTGCCAGCTAATGGTGCTAAGCCTCCTCCGCGCTGCCCCTGAACCCTCCTTCCAGCACCGGATGTGTCAGACGGAAGAGATGTGTCCCTCTTTTCCATCCATGCCTTTGCTCACAGAGTGCACCTCAAATTGACCTTGATTATTTTTATACATTCATGGCCCTTTTCTTGTGACGCATTTTAAAAACAAAATTAGACATTAAATTGGAATAAGGAAAATGGAATTGAAAAGATCTGGAGACTTCACTTTCTGGTTTTGGGAAAGCAAAAAGACATGAAATGATAAAAAGAGAAATATTCATAGAAAACCAAAATCAGGGGGTTGTGTATATTTCTTGTCACCCTACTGTATACAAAAGGAAAGTCATTAAAGTTACGAGTCATGAGAGTTCTTGATGGTAAAATTGCTTTGTCAACAAAAGGGCTAAGTATATTAATGTATCATATTTCATCTCATGCTCTTTCTGTCTATATATTATATGCTTGCTCGTTTGAGTATAATAAACCCCTAAAATTTACAGCTACTTCTAGGATTTTTATGTGAAGTTAACTGAAAACAGATTTTACTTGGGAAAAGAAAACAAAATCCACTACAAAGTCTGCAAGTGAAATGCTTCTGCTTTGGAGCATGTTATCTGAACAGAGAAGGTTCTCAGTGAACCACTGCTTCTAGGTCTCTCTGCTATGGGACCCTTTACACAAGGCTCTTTGGCAGATGGGAACACCCCCTCTCACCTGTACATGTCCTCCTCAGGAGAGCACAGCATCAGGTGTTTGCTTATTTACTCTCCTTTTGGACCTTTGGCTTGACCTGTCATTGCTCAGCCTGACTCATCTCCAGTGTGAAGGGAGGAGGTTTATCTGTCCCAGAAGAACCGATCTGGTGGTTACAGGGTTCTTATGGGATGTGGGAATTTTGGAGTCAAACTCTCTGAGGCTGAAGATACTATCCAGATTTCCTGCTTCCTGGAAAAGGGACTATGGCATCATGCACAATGTAAGCACAGGTGCTTTCTTCTTCATCTAGGCTTAAGGAAATACGGGGCATAACATTTCTTCCATGAGCACAGAAAATCATTTGAAGCCCCGTTTCACAAGGGTGCCAAATGCAAGCAAGAGAAAAATATTCCTGACACTCATTTTTTCAGTGCTAATTGTAGTTTGTTTAGAAAGTCCTGTCCTGCTGAGTGGAACACTCAGACAGGAATTCTTGGATGCTTACCTCTCTCCGTTCAGACACCTTCTAGATACCTCATCTAGAAATCCCCCTCAGCAGCCAGGTGTTCTGGCCTGTAGTGTGGGTTATTAAAAGACTGAAATTCTTTCTGGTGCCTTGGCCTTAACAAGGTTCTTCTTAAGTAATAGACACCATTGGTGTGAGCCATCTGCTTCAGTACATTCTCATTCTGTCATGGACAACGTGTGCCGTCAAGTGCTGAAGGTCACCACAAGGTCACCTAGCAGGGCATTTGGATATGGATGAGTCCAGGTATGGATGCAGTTGAACACAGAGCTCTTGCAAGAGAAGATCTCAAATCTGCGGTAAACAGAATCTAACCCAATGCCTCTAGGAGTCAAAACAGATATTGCTATCTTCAGTGTGAAGGAGCCGCTCCGTTAGCTGCAGGAAAAAAAAAGAAAATATTTTCAGCCCAGGCCAGCTATGCCAAAGCAACATTAAGCCACTTCACTGTTAAAATTTTAGAACAGACTAACATGAAGATTATGGAAAGAAAAAGAAAATCTTTAAAATTGACTACACTACACTAGAGATAAGAATACATATTAAAGGAATTTTTCAGAGAGCTTGGATAAAATATTAAATATTATAGCATTTCAAAATAGGCAGCATCTTCCAAGAATTTCACCAGGTGCCTGGATATTTTTGTCCTGGGGGGAAAAGGGAGTGTAAATTAAAACCAGAGCAGATTGGTATATCTGTAGTATAATGCTGCAGCAAGCCAGTCTTTGGGCAGCATCTCAAACTGCAGTTACTGAGACCAGATGCAATGCCCCACAGAATGTGCGACAAAAGTCACAACACACGTGATGAGCCGCCCTTTCATACCTTAAATCCTGCCCATCTTAACCTTCTAAATTGCCACAGTGGTCATGTCATGGCTTAAGATATATTTTTCCCAGTTCTTTATGTTTGCTACCCTGAGAGTAGTTTGCTACTCTTGAGGCTAGTGGAAGGCAGGAAGCTAGGTGCTGTTATTTTTTTCCATGTGTATGTAAAGCTTAATAGACTAAACTAGGAGGGTCAACAATAGGCAAAATTAAAACAGTTCTAAAAATGAACTAGACAAGAGGAAACAATTATAGGGCTGCTGTTTGGAGGAAACAAGCACTGGGTGGTTCAGTCGCTAACACAATGAAGGAGACAGCCCAATGATGGTGCTTCTAAACCCTTCCCCGGTCTGATACTCCCAAACTGTCCAGTGTTGTTTAGTTGCCTGGAACACTGCCATAGACACATCCTGATAGGTCAGGAGCAATCATCAGCAACTGCTGTGAGAAATAGGAAGCAGGCAAAGAGGGCAGCAGTAAGTGACATTTGCTCCTTTGAGGAGCAGAGAGCACTTTCCTCTCTCTGGGTTGTCTGAGGCAACGCCTTTGGTGAAAAAATAACTCCAGGAGGTATCATGGATTTCAGAAAACGTCGTCAGATAACATTTACAGTTAAGGTCTGCTTTTAGGATGTCAAAGTGCTCGGTAGTATACTTGCTACCATAGCCCGAAATCATTAAAGCAATATTAATTGGTGGGGATCAAAAGAGACACAACCTTAAGCCAAATGCACTGACTGGGAACTTAGAAGACATGTCCTGGTTTTTGTGTTGATACAGAATTACACTGACTGCATCCTTGGAATGCTCAGCTTTCCACCTCTGACTAGAATTCTTGCTTTCTCCTTGTCCTTTAAATGATACATTCAGCTGCAAGAGGTTTGTGGCAGGCATTGTCTCACACTGGGTGTTAGTACTCCACATGGCACGGCGATGCTAAGTTTCACACTGCCACAACAATAACAGAGAGAAACGCTTGCATCCATCTGCCTTACTTATTAATTTCTTACTAATTATTAATTACTAATTAACGAACTTACCTATCAAACCCTTGATCTGTAAAATAATTGGTTTCATTTTTAGTGGCAGACTTTTGCCAGGCTCTCTGATGTCTAGTTGAATGCTAATGATTTAAAAAAAGGTCTTTGTTGAAGGCACAGGAATGTCAGAAATGGAAAGTGCTGAGAGCCCAACACATATATCACCCAAATATCCATTGATAAGCAGGACAAAGATGAAAGAGTTTCTCTAGTATCACTTTTTTGTGCCTCCTAGAATGTTTTTAGTAGGTGAAGGTATCTAAAAACTTTCATTCAAAAGGCTAAATAAAAAAACAATGAAGTGCTTTCAAACCTGTGCTCTTGAGAATTTATGGAGAACATCGTGCATAGATGTTCTTGTCTGTCAGATTTTATGATGTGAGGTCAGAGTGGTGCTTTTTTTAATCCAGAAAACAATGCAAACCACAACTATATCATCAGAAACTTACCACATGGTTATTCTTTTTTTTTCTGCAAACATTTTAATTGCAGCTGCGAGAGACTGAAAAATTCTGCCTGATAAGCTTGTTTTTCTGCTTTAAAAATACAATGGAAAGCTACCATGCGTACGCAAAAGCTCATTAAATTAAATGCTAGGGATTATCTCTGAAGGTAAGTGAATATAGAAGGCAGGTGGAGATAATGAAAGCAGGACATTATCCTATTAACATTTGTTCTGTTACTGCACCCACTTTGCTGTCAGTTCTCATTAGCATCCTACCAGAAAGCTACAGACTAGCTGGTAACTCCAGCACCTCTGTACACCGGCCACTCCTGCAGAGGGAGGAAAGGTGCTGACGGCTGCATGTCGCTCAGGGCAGTCACATGCCAAGGAAAGGGGCAGGCTGCAGGTACGGCCGCAGAGAGGTGCCTGAAACGCCCTTCTCAGCACAGCCAAGTGCTGTCGGTGATGCAAGAGCTCTGCTCGGGCCCTACCAAAGAAGTGTATGCTTTTTCAATGTTTCATTGCCTCACACCACCCATGCAGCTGCTAATGGCACTCCTTCTACTGAAAAGTGATTTAGCGTGATGCACATGTCCCGGAGCACACACAACACCCACAGACCCCTCTCTAATACCTAGGAACTCAATGTACTCCTTAAACACAGGCTGGCAACAGGGGTGGTGCAGAGCCATGCTGGCCCTGTGGCAGCCCGGGGGAAGGAGACAGGAGAGCGAGGATCCTCTCGTGATTCCCGGGCTGCAGGAGAGGCCGAGGGTGACCTGGCAGGGTCTGCAGCCGTGTCCCTCACCCAGGCAGCGCCGGTCTTCCAGAGCAGGAAAGTCGAAGGGA
This sequence comes from Tichodroma muraria, assembly GCA_013390105.1. Lineage (NCBI taxonomy): Eukaryota > Metazoa > Chordata > Aves > Passeriformes > Sittidae > Tichodroma > Tichodroma muraria. Next base: position 73,996 of record WAAG01064915.1, on the reverse strand, counting down.
AAGACGACAATAGAGCAGCACTGCTTCGTCCCTGGCTGTGCCCTCCGGAGTCCCCGGGGAGCAGGAGAAAGGAGTTTCTCTGCATTCCAAGGGTTTTAATTGGAGAATCACAGTCATGGAGGTGGGAAAGCAGGAGCCACTGCAAGCTAGTTCTTGGGGCTTGTTCAGGAGACTGATTTAGAGCTTTCCTTTCCCAGAATTTGAAGCCATTTCTGCAAGCACAGATTGACCTTGTTTGTTCATCTGTTTACGCACAGGCTTTCATTCCTCCTGCAGAAGATGAGGAAGAAGATAGAGAAGAAAAAAACATCCATGGAAGAGTCCTTATGATACCCCCAAATTATTACATGACAGCAAAATTTGCAGGAGAAATGGGGACATGGTAATTAGCTGGCAGTCAATTCATTGCTAGTCCAGCTCATTGCCAATTCATTGCCAGTCCAGGTAATCCACTTTCAGCCGGTGCCCTCGCTATTTTTACTTTCTTCCCTCCCATTCTTTCCCTTGCCTTTGGAGTTTCTCCTGTGACTCTGCTCCCTTCCTTGTCTTTCTATGTAATCTCTTCTTAATTAAACTCTATCACAAGAACCAAACTCCCAAATCCATTTATCACTGCTCTCCCTGGTTTTATGTTTTAGTTTTCCCTTAGCCCATGTTTAATTTGTTCACATACACTCAAAACCCCTAATCTGTTGAGGTGGGGAAAGCCCATTATTCCCTGTTTCTATTCTAAATCTCTTTTTCCTCTTTTCTTTCTCCCTGTCACCCCCTAACTGCCCCTAAGGCCCCAAGTCTTATAAACATAAATACAATTGCATTTGGCTTTGAAGCACATATCAGCCCCATACAATAAGATGCCATATAGAGGATACCTATAGGCTATGCTTCGTTTTTGAAACTGTTTTCCTTCCTCTTGTCTGCTCCTGTTTTCATTATCTCTCTGTTTTTGTTTGTCTTCTCTGCCCCATTTTTCATCCAGGACCTCTCTCTGCTTCACCCCACCCTTGCAGCCTCACCTCAGAGGAATGCAAACCAAATAACCATTCAATACTGGTGAACTTTAAAACCCATGACATTTAAGTGGGTTGGAAATTAGACAAAACAATTTCACCCATCCCTTGTTTAGGACCCTGATGAACAGCTTGCTGTAACTCCTGGGTTAGTGTGCAGAAGGATGTGCTGCGGCATGTCTCCCTTTCATAAGGGAAACACTGGAATGTGGCTGGGTACCAAAAAACCTGTTGCAACATGGTTTGTTAGAAGGACACCCTGGATTCCCCACACGCATCTCATATACAGGGTTTTTCAGCTCACCTTCTTTGATAGTGAGCACATGGAAATGGCAGGATGAGTCTTGTTGATTGCTTAAGTGGAGTAATTTTTTAGGGTAATGAATAGACTAGTTGGTAAATCTGCTTGACCCAAGTTGAAAATCTATCCCAAACAACCACATAGAGCTTTGTTTTCTCGAGCAAGAGAACAAAATTAAAAGGACTCCCCAGTTTTCATTTTCCTGCTTTTTATAAACAATTTCTAAAGGCTGCCTAAGAAAGTCACATGCCATCCCTTCATTGTCTTCAAAAATCTCATCCAAGTTGGGTCCAAAATGTATTTTATTTGCTTAGAAAGTAGTTCAAACAGTGTCAGTAGGAGCAAAGCCAGGGCGCCGGAGTCGGAGACATCAGGAGGGGATAGTTTTTCCCCTGGGCCGCCAGGGCTGCAGGCAGCGGCGAGAGGCCCCGAGGTGGGGGCTCCCAGACAGGGGGAGCAGCACTGGGTCCCCAGACCGGAGGGGTCCCTGCCCGCGGCACCGCGAGGGGGGAAAGGGGCTCAGACTCAGGCGCCAGAAGGGCCAGCGCTGTGCCACCGCACGCAAGAGCAGCAAAGCCCACCCCCGCCCATTGTTTACTCAGCTCTCTGCCTCCTCTCCCTTCACACGCAAAACCAGGCTTGCAATTATCACAATAACAAAGCTGGAACTGGATCTCTTTTCTGGAAAACCTTTAATATCAGTTCTAGTTTTGGCTCTTATAGGATGAAGCTGTTCTTTTTACAGAAAGGGGTGGAGATAATTTCTTGAAAATGAGCAAATAAAATGAAAATGAAATATTTTAAACTACAAGAAAATGCTTGAATCCAGATTCAAGCAATAACAGAACTCTAAGGGGCACAAATCTAATTTTCCATGCAATTAGTTTCAAATCATGATAAGTGACAGATGCTTTCATTTATTTGGCTGAATTATGACAACATTCTTTTTTTTTCTATAGCCTTCCAAGCCTGATCCAAAAATCTACTAATGCCAGTGGAAAGACTCACACTGTCCTCAAATGGGCTTTCGATCAGACCCTAATTAGTCTAGGACAAACCAATAAACTCAAATACTTGAATTGTTTTATGCTGAGTTTCAAACCGTACTTTGTTTTCATTCTATATTTACTAGAATATAATTAATGACTTAGATCCCTTTATTTAGGAAAATTTAACTGAACTAATTTATATGGAAAGCCCCCAACAAGTTAAAAACCTGCCCTGGAAACACTATACCTACATTATGTTAAGAAAAATAGGAAAAGTGTACAATCGTTCCATAGACACAATGCACACAGTTCAAACATCGCAAAAAGGATACCCAGGAATCTTCCTTCAGCAGAATCTTAGTGTTCACTAATGGTAGTCTGCTGTATGCCTACCTGTACCACAGCAGCTGATGTATGTATGATATATAAAAGAGTGTGTACCAAAGATGCATGTTAAATATACCTATAAGCAACAATTATTTTTATTGACGTAAATAAACTACACTCGCTGAAGGATATTTTTTTGTTGATATAATTATATTTACATTAGAGGCCTTTTGGCATGGCTATGTGCTTCAGGTGAATTTTTCACACATCATAACAAAGCTGGCAAGACTTTTAAGCGTTATTAAGTCGTAGGCTGGATAACATTTTAGTTGGCAAGGCATAAGCTTCTTGACTTGTTCTGCACTAAGATGATACAGTAGAATTTACCTAATGAGTACACTGGAGAAGGCACTTGGTTCAGATACTTAAATCAAAATCTTGCATCCATAACAGATCCAGTGCCAATCACAAGTTTTTATAAAGACTAAAAAATGCAGAAAAGGTACACAAACAAGTGCAGACAGCTGCCTTTTCCCTCTGTATATAATTAGAGCAGACAGCACCCTCCCTAACTCACTCTGTTCCAGAAGTCAGGTAGCCACTTTATTATTGCCACATACTCTTCCAGCAATGTGTTTATTAGGCTGGGCTTGCTGCCATGATAGCACAGCCTCATGACTTTCAAAGTAGACCTGGTGTACGTCTGGCTAGCTCAGAGTGGAGCCACATAGGAATCAGCTGTGTTGCTATACTGGGTGGGACTTCTGGTCCAAAGTTAGAGGTCCACCATGTAGGCATCTATGTCTGAGTTAGTTCTCAAGGCTCTTTTTAGAAGCAGTGAAGAGAAATGGGCACGTCTGGGGTTCAGCTCTTCTCATTTGGAGGTGCGTGTCTAAAGTCAGAGGAATGATGTGTGCAGGTGTGTAAACTTAGGTGGGGTGATCTTCAACCACCGTCATAAATGGCTGCAGCTTGGGCTTGGTAACATGGAAGCTGCACTGGTTTAAGTAAAAGAGAGACGCTATAGCCACATGGAGCCATGGCCATGGTACAAAGTGAAGATGTGTGCCTATGGCTAGTATAGCCTAGTATTTTCAAGGATACTTCAGCAAAATTCTTTTTTGGAAACACATCAAATGTTTGTGCTGTGACTACTTCCCTGGGGAGCCTGTTCCAGTGCTTGACCTGCTCTGGATGAAAAACTTTTTACTGATATCCAATCTAAACCTCCCCTGACTCAGGTTCATGATGTTTCCTCAAGTCCTGTCACTGGTCAAGAGAGAAAGGAGTGAGAGCAATGGCAAAAGCAAATTATGTTCTCAGTGATGAAGAGGTCCCAGATACTGCGGTCTTCTCCCTGCATGGAGTTCCAATGAAATGGAGGATGGCTGTGTCAGCAAGCAATATGGCTTACTTAATCAGATCGTTTACAGGAAAATAACCAGCACAACCTTAGGTTAAAAAACATTTGCAGGCTTTCAGCAGCTATCCAGTATGAGATGTAAGCCCTCCAAATGAATAAGCTGATTGTGGTGTGTCAGATATTCCTCACCCAGTTTGAAAGAAAAGCATTTAAAAAGCCTGTTCACACTGCATAGTTCCATATGTCCTTTCTGGTAATTAGCACATCTCTTCTGTGAAATACGCTGTCAAATAAATTCATTTGATATACAGCAGTTTTAGTCAATGGTTCAGACAAGATAACCTAGTGCATCTTTAAGGATTAGATCTGCTGAAAGAGGGGGTTATTTTATTCTGAGGCAATATTTTTAACAGATCTCAGCTGCATGGGAATGAACAAATGGGTGGCTTTAGAAGGTGCCAGCAACAGCCTTTGATATGTGTTTGATTTTTTGATATACCTTCATGTTGTAAAGGCACCTCTTATTTCCCTTTACATGGAAAACAGAGTATTTGGGTGGAATCATTTATGCTCACTGGTGACCAGATAATCCTGATGCCTGGCACATTTCAGAGTTGGGGTTCTTTAAATCTGCCAGTATTAAAGTCTGCTTCACAAATTTATCTCATTACAGCATATAGCGGTCAAAGAAGATTATTCATATAAATTTGAATGAGGTGTGTTATTCAACAGTCTCCTGTCTCGTTTGGCTTCCTGGATAACCACCACCAGAGTATGTGCACATAAAAGTAATCGAATCCAAATCAGTAGCCTGCCTACCTCTGTGATTTATTTCATTCACCCGTGGAAAAACTTGTCAAAGCTCTCACAATTCAGTCTTTTAATGGTAACAGCAGTTTATTTTCCTGATGAAGAGGGATAGCATTTTTATAAACATCCCAGGCTTTTCAGACTGACAATGAATAGTAAGAAGGATTCCAAGCACTTGATGCAACTTCTACACTTTAACCAAAGGCTACTTAACAGAAACTACTTCCTCTCCTGTACAGGAGACATTTTTTCCCTTTATTGATTCTTTCTTTTAAGGTCATTTTACATACTCTGGATATGCCCAACTTTTTAATACTGCTCTTGCAATTTTTGAGCAACTCTCCAACAGTATAGCAAGTAAATGTCATAGGGATCACTAAGGTAGGGTTATATAAGTCAAAGAGTACAATTTCGTGTCATTTAAAGTGGCGTAATTCTCCACACTGTTCTTCTTGCCTTCAGACATTTGTTCACCCAGCTTTGAAAGTACAGTTAGGAACATAGCCCTGGAGGCTAAACTAACAAATCTTTGATCCAGCTATATACATAGAAGCAAGTGTTTACTCTCTGTTTGACATCTTGGCAACAAATTTCACCCCAATTTCACCAAATCCTTCAGAAGAAGTAGCATTTATTTTGCCAGCCGTTGTTTAGCCAGGTATAGTATATCCTACATGATCAACCCAACGTTTCTTCAGGTAAATGGATCCCGCAAGGTGAGATGCAGGTCAGGGGATGATTAAAGGTTGTATGTCTGGCCCTGGGATGCCAAGGTGTGGGTGTCATGCACCCACGTTGTTCTCAGGGCAGCTCAGCATGCAGACGCCCTTCCCTCCCCAGAGGAGCTGCCTGCCTGAATGGGCCTTTTCCCCAAGGAGCGTGCACTGGCTGGCTCGCCAAGCAGGGCTGTCTGACAGTGCTCCAAGGCACTCTGGGGCTGGCACTGGAAACCCACGCTGAGCCAGCCTGGCCTCTCTTGTGCTGCCACTGCAGTGGCTGTGAGGGGCGCATGTGGGGCCAGCCTCCTCTGCCTCCCAGTGTCAGTTTACTCAGGGCTCTCACAGGAGCCTCCTGTTGCCATCAAAATGCTTGGTCTGCTGTTCAAAAGACCTTATAAGGGCTCAAATCAGAGTAAGATCAACACGAAGCATTAGTGGTCAATTATTTTGTGACTTTAGCCTTACTTTTTTGTCCAGAATGCTGAAAACCATTTGCTTGATCTCTGGTAAAAGGCCAAAGGACTCAGCTGTCACTAGAGGGGTAGTGGGGAGCTCTGGTGGACGCACAGTGGTTTTCCTAACTTCAGTACATCCACATGAAAATGAAACAGCACTGTTACGCTTGGATCCACTATTTCCAGAACTTAATGTCAGTGCGTGATTAGTCACCGGAGAATGAGATAAATATTTGCCTGGAAAAGGGACCACATGAGATGAGTCAGCAGATCAGCCTCTGCTCTCTCCCCTAACAGGCAAATCCTTACTCAAATGCTAGTCATCAGAGCAATTAGAATATTCTATAAACTGGTAATCCAGGCAGAAGCTCTGTAATGGTGTGAAGTAAGAAGAAGGGATATTCCTAAATATTTTACTCATCCACTCATCCTTAGCATGAGGAGCTAAGTTTCAGATCTCCAACAGATGTGTGCCAAAGTTCACATAATGTTGTATTGGTGTTCATCAGTTGTATTCATGAATTAAAATTCTGGCACATTTCTTATTAGAACTTAAAGGAATTAATGAAACAATGTTTTCCCCACAGAAATTTCTTGGCACAAATTCTTAGGTACCTTCAAACATGATTTTTGAAACATCTTAAAAAACAGGAAGTCAGTACATACTTACTTGGCCTTAGCTATGGACATATTTTCATCCTCTGGCCTAAAACAGAAGACCTTCTTCCCTGAGTGAAAGGAGATTTATTTGTTGTGAATTCATGGCCAAGATGCTATTGAGCTCATGCCCACCATTGGCTACTTTCATCCATACAGACTTTGTCCTGTTGTCCTGTACTAGGGTCACTGTCAGCACCTCAGAAACCAATCACCCTGACAGACCACTTTACCTCTTGCAGTCTCATTGCAAAGGCAATCCATGCATAGGAACAGGGCTTTCCTCAGCCCCACTGCCATTCAGTGGGACCCACACAGCCAGAAAGCCCACTCCCCTCCTGGACCCTAGTTTGCAAAGACACCCTGACACCCTTCTGCACCAGTCCCAGGCTTTCCATGTTTGATGAGCCGCTGGCCACAAGAGGATAGAGGTGAGGATTACTCTTGCAGGGTGCCTGTGCATTGGTGCAGCTCCACCGGCATGGGCTGGTCAAGTGCACTCCTCCATCCCTTGCTCACGCCCAGCAAAAACTGGTCCCATCAGTCTGGTGTTGTGAATGTGCAAAAACACTGCCTGCAGACACCGTGTGCAAGCAGGCAGGCAGCAAACAAAAACCATAAAAGGGTGTGCTTTTTCATTGGATGCAAAATACTCCTCATGAAGCATGGATTTTGGGACATGGTGTTCTGACATGCTGGTTACCTTCTCTCCAGCTCACTCCCAGAGCAGCAGCAAGAAGGATACAGAGAGGGATGAGAGCTTTTGCCCACACTTGTGTGCTTCAGCCGGATTGTCCAGGTCCTGGGGACATTTGTCACAGACATTTGCCAGAGCACCCTAACTTGACACCATCACTCCTTGCCAGACAGCACAGGACCTTTGGACTCATCCTTGATGAGGCCTTTGGACTCATCCTTTTCTCCTAGGTCCTGACAAACACTCCTAGGCAGAAGTTCCACTTTCTGCCTCCTGTGTCCTCCACCAGTTATCCAAGTCCAGCTGTCTTGGTTCAGACAGATTCCACTGCTTTGGGAAAAGCGGGCTCTAAACGTGTCTGTGTTGTACAGAGACAGAGAGCTGGCCAGGAGGACAGAGAGTTGGCCAGAACATCTTCCAGGGAGTGGGGCTGGGTGCTGCCCTGGCTCCTGGCTTGCACTGCTTGCACCTGGGTAGTCAGTGTTGTCATCAGCCTTTCCAAGGCTGGGAGGTATTGAAGAGGCAAAAGAGATGATGTTTCTGAAAAGGCCTTGCTGAGGCTTAATTAGGTGTGAGTCTCATCTCAGGGAAGTGAACCACAAGCCAGCTGGCCTCCTGCTGCCAGTATGGTGGGGCTAGGCTCAGTTCCTCCTAAAACCTCCAGGACTAGCATGCTGGGGCACACATCTGGCGATTAGAGGGTAGGGAGAGCCTAAAAAGACTGGGAAATATCCTCCAGAAGTGCTGTGACCTTTATAGACAGTTGGTCTGGACCTATTTTGTGCTCTCTTCCTAGCCTCACCTTCCTCCCCACTTCCTCCACATCTTAAAATTACAGCCAAAACATTCCCCAGATGCCTCTTACTAATACTTTCATCTGGATTGTTCTTTCCCAGGACGTCTAACTTACTCAGGCTGCTGTGTTGGCAAGAGAAGGAGTCATACTTCTATGCTCTCTTGGTTTCTAAGAAATGCCTCTGAGAATCCTGAAAGATGTCTTGGGAAGTTGTCTTAGAGAGGGAAAGCCTCAGCCCAGAGAACACCATGGGAGTTGCACCCCTTTTGCCCCTGCTTCTTTTATTTGCAAAAAGTGGTGCTCAGGGTTTCCTGGTAATAATTTGAGTGATTACTGACTATGTTCTTCAGTGTGTCTGATTTGTTCCCAGTGCTGCCTCGGGCAGCCTGCAAAGGAAATTTCTTTGCACACAGTTCTTTGATGGGCTAGGAGCTTGAGCTAGTCAGGGCAGTGATGCCTTAAATTTTAGCTTTTATTTTTTTTAGATTCTGTGCTGTTTTAATGTGTAGTGCTGGTTTCATATTAAGAGCTACTAATCTCTCTTTCACAGAGTAGGTAGACAAAACAATTCCTTTTCTAGCTTGGTACCAAGGACAACTGATGCAACTTGCAGGCCCAAGAACAAAAACAATGGTGAAACGAGAAGAAAAAACAAGGAGGATGGAGCTTCATAACCTGAAGCTATAATTGGACAATTAACTCCAATATGCTAATGGACCAGAACTTATAAAAATGTGAGACTTCATGATCGGTTGTTCATTTTGTGACCATTTTTGGGTTCATCTTGGGTGTAGCCCAGCTGGGCTCTTGTGCTGCCCAGGTGTACCCACTGAGGCCTTTTAATAAATACCTACTTCAACCTTTTGTCTTTGTTCCAGGTCAATCTCAAGAAGGCATCAGCAGCAGGTCCAACAGCATGGGCCATAGAGGGCCTGGGGATACTATTTTTTGGAAGGGGTTTTTCTATTTAAAGATGCATTGCCTAATGCCTTTTTTCCAGGTCTGTTGGCTAAGTAACCAGTCCTGATTTGATGGCTGGCTTCAGCTACTGCTGGACTAAAGGCTGTTGATGCAGTTGGCACATCGCAGTGTGGAAGAGCAGTTTCTCTTGCAAATGCCTGTCCTCCATGGATCCTGTGAGGATCCTGGAAACTGAAGGCAATTTTCCCCTTTCAGAGTATTTCTGTGAATCTTGGAGGACTTGGATCCATGGGGACGTGCTACAAAGCTGCCAGTTCATTGCTCCCAGCCTGCGCTACCTGGGAGAACACTTGCGTTTTATCCCCGGCAGTATTAACAGGTTTTGCTATTGGGTTGGGAAGCTATGTCATTACTGACCTGCATCTCATCTCCCAGCCTGGGGAGGTGGGAAAGGATGAGTCACAATTCCTCTCACTCCAAGATGTGTGCAGTACCAGCGAGGGCCACCACCACTGATCAGAGGTGACAAAGGAGAGCCCGTGCCAGTGCATTGCTTGTGCCCAGCCTCCTGGCCTTGAAGTCCGGGGAGAGGAAAGAGGAGAAGCTTTCTCAGTGCGTGTAGGCAACCAGACAGGCCAGTAGGTAGGTGGAGCCTGGCTGCTGTGTCCTTGTGGGCGGCCGGGCAGAGGCGCAGACAGCCCTGGGGAAAGGGCGCAGAAGGCGGCTGGCCCAGAGCTCTCTCGTCTGGCCCGCGCTTTTCTCTATCCCCTGCTTTTGCTGGAAGGCACTGGTGGATAATGTAGTGACTCAGGCAGTGCTTATGTGGTCTGCTGCATTTCTCCTGGGGACAATAGGTGTTTTGATTTTGTGGTTTGGGTTTTTTCTTTTTTTTCCCCCTTTTCTCAACAATTGAAATGAAAGGTCAGGACGAAAAACCAGAAAGAAGGGGAATAGAAATACTTACAAAGCGAATAAGCCTCTGACTGGGAATCTTGGCTGATACCTGTTTTGCACAAAATTCACTGGTAACTTTTACTGTCAGAGATGACCAGGGCTGACAACTCAACAAAACCAAGGCAGGGCTGAACTAAGTCCGTTGCCTGGATGGAGAGACAGATTCTGGAAAACATAATGGGAACTGGCAATCTCCACAGGTGTTTTAGTAGACGCATAATCCAAATCCATGTATTTAGCTCAGTATACCCAGAGAATAGCTTATTTGTAATAGCTTATTTGTATTTTGCTTATTTGTATTATTAATATTTTGTAGCTTATTTGTAGCTTATTTCAACTGCGAAGTTGAGGCTTAATTGAATTGGTACAAGTCTCCCACTGACTAAGGGAGGTCTCAAGGCAGCATCAGTTTGAGCCTGCTTCATGAGGCAGGCCAGAAGTTTTGCCTACTTCTCCATCTGTTTTCTAGCAACCTGACAACACATCTGTCACCTCTCTTGCCAATTTGAACAGGAACCAGTCATTTCCAGGTAGCATTAAGAAAGCTTTGCATACTTACAAATTAGCTTCTCAGTTACCCATTAATTTTTTGGTGTGTCCTGTTGATGCATTTTGGGTAATTTGAAACAGGCAAAGACGAAGGTTCAGTAGATCCAAGAGGAGAGGATTCTAGTAATTAGGGTGGAAAATAGTCTGGGCTTGTGAAAGGTTTTCTCCATGAGCACAAGGAATAATAATTTAGTTTTAAAGAGTCTGTAGACCTAACATTTATTTGGGTTAGTAACTACATATATGGGGGAAAAAAGACTCTAGTCTTTGAACTGAGTAGAAAGGGGCAAGTAATTCAACAAGTTTTCTGCCTTTTCTAGCTTTTCTTCTTTTTCAGTCCTCTGTAAAAAAGCATGAGATGGAAAGGAGTAGAGATGACAGGAAGAAAACCTTAAAACAAGTATTTTCTAAAATTTAATCTTTACTGATGAAAACGTCAGAAATTAGTCACTATGTCTCCCCAAAAATTACCATGGATCCCACCATTTTTGACCAGCTCTTATGGACAAAATGTTAAACATGATTTTTCAAGAATAGAGCCTCAAGAAAGGACCAAATCAAACTTTGGCCATAGGGCATTGAAATAATGTCATTGAACATGACATATCATTGAAATAATTTCCCTCTCTCTTCACTGAAACCACATTCTGTAATTGGATTAAACTACAAGATAAAGGATGCGTGGCATCACATTTATGAGAGAAGATTTAGATTGGAGGTGTTAAGTGTATTTTCAAAAGAAGACCATTTCTAATAATTGAGACCTTTATGTAGTGCAGATATATATATATCCAAAAATGGAAGAAATTTGCAGAAAAATCTCTTTACAGTAGGATGCACAGTTTCTTGTGGAATTGTCTCCCACAATAACTGGTGAAAAAATAGTAATTTTCATTAGATCTGACCAAATACCAGGCCCCAGGGCAACCCTGCATAATATTGATCATTTCCTTCTTTCATGATTTTCCTCTCATAAAGATCTCATGTTGTTCTCAGAATGAAGCAGGGGAACTAGCATGGCATATCTAATACAGACGAGTTAGAAATAGGTGAAAACCAAGCCTATCAGGACCTTTCCCAAACTGCAGGGGTGGCAGTCTGATCAGTAGGCTTACCAGTCCTGATACCTCTGCAGGAATTAGCATGCTTCATTACTCAAGAGCAGAAAATACTCTGATCATCTGGGTTTTTTTCACTCATCTACTGCATAGAGGTTAGACAGCAGTGAACCACCAGATCTTATCGAAGAGTAAAAAGGAATGAGCAGGTTTGTGAACAGCACAGCCAATGCAGCCTGGTCTGAGAGGAATTGTGTCTTATGGTTGGGTTCAGATGTCTGTTAAGGTGTGAGCTCTGCTTGAAGCTTTACACACAAAAGAAGCACTTGTTCACCATTGCTGTCCCCCATGTGAATTGTCTAATGCTTCATGAAGGGTGAACCCATGACACACTGATTTCTTGGAAATAGTCTTTCTTTTCTTTAATCTCTCCTCCCTATCCTTTGAGACCTCTCTACAGCTAACAAATTTAATTAACGTTGGTTGTGTGTATACCCTAGTCATTCCTTCCCACTCAATAGTCTCTACTCCCTGGAGGTTTTCATGGGACCAGAGCAAAGAGCTGAGTTGTCCAGAAAAACTCAATTAAAAAAGCCAGTGGGTCAGTTCAACAGAGTGGGCCACGTGAACTACATGTTGCTGGCTCCCTGAACTAGGTTCCTCCCAAATGCTCAAGCCAACGGAAGGCAGGGGACAGCCCAGGGCATGAATGGTGGTTTGGGGCAGGATGGCAGCTCAGCAGCTTCCTCCGGCAGCTCTCTTCTGGCAGCTGGTGATGAGCCTGTGGTATAAAAACACATGCCTGGAAGTGTTAAAGAGTAGTCCCTGAACAAAGTTCACTGTCTGAATCCAGACAGTGTGTGTTCACTACACATGAACCTACTCATGGGCAAGCCTGTGGCTACCTATCAGGTACAAGGACTGGCCTGGGCCAGTGGTTGTTTCCTGAGAGAAAGCATGTCCTTGCCAAAGCTGGATTATAACAATATCAGAGGACACACTCAGAGGCCTTGCTTTATTCTCAGATAAAGACAATTTTAAGCAAATGGAAATCTGGATATGAAGAGTTGCAAAAAGAAGTGTAAGTGTTAAAAGGGAGCTGTCAGGTTTTTCACCAACTGCTGGTCCCACTCCCCTCTCAGTTCCACATACTTTATTCCCAGGACAGGATGCAAGTCCTGGCAGCTGCAGTGAACTGGTGGGAACAGAGAGAGTTTCAGGCGACAGTCCCTGAAATATTGAGTTGCCTAAGTTGTCAAACCTCTATGTGCTCAAGATCGTGGGCAAGACATTAAGGTGAAAAAGAAACTGGTGTTGATTTCTGCCTGTCTGAGTCTGTGTGGCAGAAATGGGTAGCTGGTGGTGGAGATTTGTTTTCGTGGATTAAAGCTGACTGCATGCGATGTTCTGGTCAGAAATTATATGGCCACCACAGAGGAGCTATAAATGCAGCAAAATTCTGGCAAACTAAGGAAACCCATGGTAAACCATCTATTTAGATGAATACCATTCTCATGCATAGCATCTGCCCCAGTCCACACAGCTCCTGGTAAATCCAAATGCTGTTTTGTAATAAATCCCATTGCTTCTAAACGTCTTCATTTCAGTGCTGTTTCCTACAGTTATCTTATCAGGCATCATTTTAATTGATTCTATTATACTGCCCTAGTAGTGCGAGTGCATTCATTTTAGCTACTTTGTGTATTGGTGCCAGATTTTAAAGCTCCTCCACTTTTCTTCCTTTGCTGTAGTTGATGTGGCAAGCATGCCCCGACTGATTAAGCTTTGTCTGCCTGTCTAGTCAGTGAGGTCTGGAAAAATTACATTCACACAGAAATGCTGAGTTAATAATGATGAGGTGCCGAAAAAGTTTTGGGCCACTTCCAAGTCTGTGTTTCCAAAAATGAGACCCAATGCAAGAACTACAGATTCAGAAAAATATGAAAATCAGATTCACTTTTTAACCTTACAAGGTAAAGGAAATTCTGTTCAGTTACGCACATGAAACTTCAACAATTTGAGGATGTAATCCTGTAATTCTTTGTCAGAAAAGTCCCCCACTGACTCAGTGATTTCAAAGGCATTGGTGCTTGTGTATGAATGGCAGGATATGGTGCAAATTTATGATCAAGATGAGTTTTACTTTACTTTACTTTACAGAGCTTTACTCTGTACTTTCACATTATTTTTTTTTTTAAATTCACTTTATGGGAACATGGAGGGTAAGAGATCCCAGCCTCAATTCATACAGCTGGAGCTCTGCCACCCACTTCCATGGAGCCAGGCTTCCACCCGTTCTGCCTTTTACTAGATAAACAACTTGTGGATAGTGTGACCATCCCAAAAGTGAACCTTGAAACAGCATCCAAAATCATCAGAGAGCAGGTGATTGATTTTAAGCAAATACACAAATTGGTTTCTTAGGAGAAGGAGAATCAAGGGTGTGTGGCGTAAAGGCACTGCGACAAAAAAGTTCATTCTGCAGAAAGATCTCACAGTGCAGTGACTGTACTTGACAGAGACAGCTTAAGGCAAACATCTTAACTTCCTTATCCTCCCAACCTCCTTTCTTAATATGAACTGCCTTGATAGGAGGTGAAGGATAAGATGGATTAATAAAATAGCTTTTCCCCACACCTAAATCATGTACAAAGTAAGATTTATGGCACAGTTGGTGTCATAAAATAGAGATGTGATATCATTGCTGTGACATTATCTCCTTTGCTACCCTTGAACTCGAGAGACTTAATGGCCTTCAAATAAATTATATTTAAACAAACCACTTCTCAAATGATCTTGTGGAACCTATTTAATCATTACCAGGAATAAGTGATCATTGCTAAGAACTGGATTTTCCTGGCTGCACAAGCGATAGTCAGTGTGCTCAATCCCTAGGGATCAGAAGTTTGTTTAGCTACTTTCTTGAGTGCAACTGCATCCTTTTACCAATTTGAAAAATGATGCCACAGATTTAGAAGCTTTCAATCACAGCTTTATTATTATGAGCAGTCTTCAAACTGCCAGTCTTAAAGTATGAGCTCCTACCAGTCAAATATGTATCTTTTTATATCTCCCTCTCCACGTACAATATATGGATAAATGTATTCTTAACCTTCAATTTCATCATTTTTACAAAGGGGCCAACAAGGGCATAGCTTTATTCAGGCTTGGAACTGAATTCAGTGATGGCTAATCACCATGCTTCAGGTGCTGGAAATAAGATTCCCTATTCTTTATCCAAATATGTAATTAGTCATAGTGGTTGCTGTAAAAACAGTAAATCTGAGAAGATGCATCTGCTTACACAGAAAAAAATAAAAGTCCCAAGGACCTGCAAGTACTTTCTTTCTCATGTAATTTCACTAGTGTAGCAACAACAAAGTTCTCTGAGCACACATTTCTCTCTTTAACCATATCCATGGAGCACAGCAGTGGATGAATGCATGTGCTATATAAATCAACCCTTTGACTAGTAAATGATACTTCCTGTCTATTCTCATTTTCTCACTCTGTTTCAGTCTGTTTCAACTTTATGTCCCACACCATGATTCCACCATAACTGTGGATCTTAAACACTGGCATTTATGTGTGAGATGCAGTAAATTGGGCAGTTAGATGGAACATTGCTGAGAAAAAGAAAAAGAGCTGTTATCTAACAAAATCCAGTGCTCCATATGTTGTCCTGCAGGTGTCCCTTTATGTTCTTGAGCTGAGTGCTTAAGCACTCTACTTTTTGCTAAGCACTGTCAGATTTTCTTTACCTGTTAATATCGTCATGTCCAAAACCCCGCGAAAGAATTTCCTGTCAGTAAAGTAGTCCTAATGCCAGTCAGAGGAGACATTTTTCTCTGCAAAGCCATACTTCTCAAGTCTTAACTTCTCTCCCATCCTGAAACACTTTTCAAAAAGATGAGAGGAAAGGAATTAATCTTCATGGAATCATAGAAGAGTTTGGGCTGGGAGGATTATTTTAAGGTGATCTAATCAAAGTGAGCAGGGTCATCTTCAACTTGAATATTCCCATGGATAGTGCATCCACCACCTCTCTGGGCAACCTGTTCCTGTGTTCAACCATCCTCATTTTAAAAAAATGCTTCCTAACGTCAAGTCTAAATCTATTCCCTTTCAGTTTGACCATTATACCTTGTCCTATCTCCTATCCCCGCAGAGCCTGCTAAAGAGTCTGTCCCTGACTTTCTCATAAACCCCTTTTAAGTAATGGAAGGCGCTCTAAGGTCTTCCCAGAGCCTCCCCTTTCCCCGGCTGAACAACGTCGGCTCTCTCAGCCCATCTTTAGGGGAGAGGTGCTCCAGCCCCCTGGTCATCTACGTGTCTCTCCTCTCGACCTGCTCCTGCAGGTCCACGTCCTTCTTATGTTGGCTTCCTAGAGCTGGATGCAGTGTAGCAGAGGGGCGGAACTCCCTCCCTCGCCCAGCTGGCCTCGCTGCTTTGGATGCAGCGCAGGACGCGGTTGGCTTTCAGGGCTGCGGGCGCACACCGGCACGTAAGTCCAATGCCGCAGACGTTCTCAGGGCAGCGTCCAGGGGGCCCAGGCACGGGTTTTAAGCTTTTTCCCCCACCTGCCTTTCCTCCGGCCGTCGCTAGCTGGGGCTCACGGCCAAGGCACCGCTGCCGCCCCGGGGCTGCGCTCGCCGCGCCTCCCGCCGCTTCCAGGAGGCTTCTCCCTGAGGAGCTACAAGGGCCAGTGCGCCTCCCGCTAAAAAGCCCGCATTAGAGGTAGCTACACACTGCCATCCAGGCTTTGAACGGAGGGAAAAGGAAAATACCCCTAAATCAAGCGCATTTCTCAGGGCGGGAAATAAATCTATTACAGGTATCTAAACGGACCATCAGCAGCAGTTATTTTCTTTGGAAACAAATGATTTGTCATCTTAAAAATGCCATAAAATCTGTGTGCGGTTTTAAAAACGTAGGTGATACCAGTGACTTCACTGGGATGGCTCATGCTGCAGCATCCTCTGAAATGTGCTGCCCTGACTTGGTTTTCTGAATGTCTTGGTTGTTTCACATCCAGGGAGATGGCTCTGCCAGCCCTGAAGAAGAAACCTAAAATAGAACAAACTTTAGTATCTAAGGTTCTGGGCAAAGTTTCAGTTTAAATCCTAAATAGCCTTAAATCCTTTCTTAGTAAGATGTGAATCATCATGTTTATAGTCAGAGCTAGAGAGATAAAACCCAGCGCAGTCTGTAAAAACAATTCTGTACTAAAATGTGAAACTGCAGTTCCTCTTCAAGCTTTAAAACCTGATACCTGATACCAAAAAGGTATCACCCTCTTAACACAAGTGCCAACTATCTGTTCAGATAGGAAAACCTGCCAAAAAGCTGCTGTCCCTTTTCCAGTCTCTTAAAAAAAATCCAAAACCAATTTTTGATTTTAGGGAGACACCTCCTAACCTTTAACTGCCAAAAGCATTCAAGCTACAGAACAGATTTTCTCTCCTATTAGTTTTTTTCCCCGCAAAAGTTTGTTTGTTCTGTCCCCTCCTCACAACCTGTGTTCCTCTGGTACAACTGATAAACAATGTTTTTTATTGCTATAGGCAGACAGTCCTGCTTAATACAATAGCATGCAAGGC
The DNA here is from genome assembly GCA_013390105.1 of Tichodroma muraria. NCBI lineage: Eukaryota > Metazoa > Chordata > Aves > Passeriformes > Sittidae > Tichodroma > Tichodroma muraria. The sequence goes on along the minus strand of WAAG01064915.1, from coordinate 56,790 downwards.
TTGGCGGGACTGCAGAGTGCAGGTGTTTGGAGTATTGTGGTCATCCAAACCAGATGCTGGGGAGATGGAGCACCTGTTTCCCTTCTTTTCTGTGCTGGAGAATACAGCACTATGCAGGCTACAGAAACAGACTGACATTAATAGCACTGCTGCCGCAGTTTTCCCTTGACAGGGTAACAGAGATGTACCATCTACAGCTTTTGCAAGCTTTCCTCTGAGTGCTCAGACACATGTGCTGGAGGTTTTTTTATTTTTTTTTTCCCCAGACTCACAGAAAGCATTCAGAGATGGGTCTGTAAGGTAATTTCTTTCCGGATTATTTTATTCATGATTGATCGTGTGTTGGCATGAAGAAAAAGTTAGTTTTTATAGCCCTGACAGCAGTAAAGATAAACCAAAAAAATTAATGTGTATTTTATATCCATTTCTATATCCATATCCAGGTTCTACAAATGTCTGTGTTGGATGTAGAAATGCATTTACAGTGTTATGCTCAGGACAGTTAACTCACAGCTACTGCCTCTGCAGGCGATGGAAAGCCCTCTGCTAATGTGAAAGAAGTTGGGCACCTACCTCTACTGAAACGCAGTAGTAATCCTACAAGAAATGATCCCCGAAATGATAACCTGAAATAAGGTCTCCTTTATCCAACTGCCAGTCTGCATGGCTGGGAGTCAGGAGATCAGCTGGGAACTCCAGGCACCAGCATGATGGCATGCAAGGAGCCCTCCCTGGTCTCAGCCCACCTTCACCTGCTCCTTTCCACCTCCCACTTGCCATGAGCAGCACTCTTCAGAGAGGGAGGAAGAGCACACCTTCAGCTGCAGCCTTTGTGGGACCAGGTTTTGTCAAACCACACAGAAAGGACCAGCTTCTCACAGCCTGGAGGACTGTGTCTGGTGCAACAGCTGTAACCCCAATTTGTGCTGAGCTCTAAATAGCAGTCAGTCTTTAAATGAAGAATGAAACAGGTTTAAACCAAGGGAGAACATTAAACACCAACCACTTTACAGCTGTTTGTTTGTTTGTTTTTAATTTAGGGGAAATTTGAATGGCAAGCAACATTTTCCAGTTTTTGGCAACAGAGATATTTGTGCTAAGAAAATGTATGTATTTGAAAAAACTGTCAGGAAAGTAAAATTCGAGAAACTTTGAAGAATTTTATTTTAGGCTCATGTCACTTTTTAATGGAGCCCTAGCTCTTACCTCTAAAATAATACATCTACCAAGAAAAAAAAAAAAAAACAAACAAAAAAGAAGCCAAAATAAAACACTGTCACTTTAGTTTTACCACCATATAAATCCCAGTAAAGTCCAGTTTCCACAAGAAAAAGACATTCAAGACACTGTGGTAATATCACAGAAAAATGAAGACACCATGCTTTCATTGTGATTTTAGCTCAGGATGGTTCACAGCCATTGGTTATCTGGTGGAAGGTGCAATCATTTTTGTGGAGAAAAGATGACTGTGCAAATACTGCCTTTCTCTCGTTCATGAGAGAATTAAATATGCTAGCAAGGCTCTTGCTGGACACAATAACTGCTCCAGGTCTTCAGCCATTCAAGCGGCCATTCTTCAGACATTTGGATTTCACAAGGAATTGACTGAGAGCGTGCAAGCTGCAGAAACAACACCTCAATTGCATCTTTCCATGCATGCCCACCTCAGAGCAGGGTTGAAATTGCTCCTGGCTTCCTCAGTTCTCAGGCAAAGCCACCCATAACTCCCAGATCAGTCAGGGTAGAGGTGTTTTTTTCCCCTGACTCCTTGCAATTCATTGTGCAGACAAATGAGAGCTCATCATTGCTACTGCTTGGCATTCATGAAACTATTTTTCTCATGTCTCCATGGGCAAGGTACACTGGTTTTGCCATTTAGGTCCCTTATTTTTATGGCTTCTGATGTATACTTCATTTTAGCCCCGGAAAGTCCCCTACTGCAGCACAGATAAACCCTGCTTGACTAAGAACAACCACATTCAATCCCCTTTCTTCTCCCTGCTCCCCTCTCTGCCCTAAACAGACAGCGTTAATGAGCCAGAAACTGTTCTGAATCAGGAAAAAGGGAATTTTGGCAACCAGAGACCTATTTCTGCAAGGAATCAAAAATGAAATCAAGAGGAGAAAAAAATGTTACAAAGAAGCCGTTTAAGCTGGAATCACAAGAGAGAGGGAAATTACCCACGCTGGGAGACAGGCAAAAAAAGGGCAAGTTGGGAGACAGATACACTGGGCAGACTTCAAGGTCTAAAAAAGATTGGTTGTCTCTTTTGGGGTTTACACTCTCTTTGTCTAATTAGACTAATAGAGGTAGAATAGAACTGGGAGAGATTAAAAACCATGATAAACAAGGCATCTTTTATTTGATATTATTGGAACTGGTTTCACTTATCTTTAGAAATCTTTCTTTTTGTGCTCCTTAATTTGTCCTTGAAGTCCTGTATCTAATCACTAGTTGAGCAACCAATAATCCTTCTCCAGCCCCTCCACCCCTTTTTATGGCCAACTTTAATCTTTCAACTCAGTGAAAAACATGTTTCCCCTATCATAACTAGTTTAACAAAAATTCCCTTTCAAGTTTAGATTGTGCAGATACAATAGCTTTCCTGCAGCTTCATGCTGAAGAGAGGAATTTACATTAGAAAAAAAATAGAGATTTATGATAGCATTGTATTTCCATTTGAATATGGAGAGTTAATAACATGCATATGTTTTTTTTATTATTATTATTTTAAGGTTTAAGCTATGCCATAAGCAAAAGGAAACCTGGAAACTGTGAGACTGGCAGGGCTCAATGAATAACCTAATCTGGATTTCATTCACAAACAGCAGCTCATACATAGGGAAAGGGCTGGTGTGTTTCGCCAAATCGGAACTGGAGTAAGTGCCAGGATTTCCTGATTTGTTTACATTTCTCAAAAAATCTTTTTTTCCCCTGGATGAGGCCAGAATTAGACTTCCTTTTCCACTTTTGGCCCTTTCCAAACTATTCTTGCTTGACATATTCTCTCCTTTTCCCTGTATTCTCCTTTGTTCCAGTCTCAGCTGGCTCTTTTGTCTTGGAAAACAGAAAAGGCAATGAAAGATGTCAGTCTATGATAATAATGATAATGCAGCCAGGTTTGCATGACAGCAAAACAATGCCGCAGGCTTTTCCAACACCCTTGGATCCACCACTCTTCTTACAATGGCTGCGGGGGGGTGGAGCGAGTGGTATCTCCCCGGGACTGCAGACTGGAACAATAGTACCACAAGGTAAAAAAGATAAAAAGATCAAAATGAGACAGGCTAACTCCAGCTCTCTTGATTAGGCGTGTCACTGAGTTAGTCAGAAATTAGAGAGGGCTGGTTACTAAATCACCTTTGCATCAGCTCACTGGCTTCTCAGTCAGCTGAAATTGTCTCGTTCCCTGCCAGTCCTTCCTCACTTTCACTGACTTTACTGTACTTTGCCCATTGTCTGCAATCTCAGTGCAATCACTGCAGAAACTTGTTTGGGAGACCTTCTCCGTGCCTTTGTTTAGAGCCCTTTGATCATCCCACAGAAAGAAAAACACTGTAGCTTGGACCTGAGCCATGGTTTTCTTAACATGACAAGACTGCCAGCCTGCAATCAGTGTTTGATGCGCACGCGTGTGCGCTGCTAGGGACTTGGAAAATCCTGGGAAGACTATCAGCAATCTGAGGAGCTTGGGCACCGTGCTGAGCAGAGGTGAGAGTTTAAAGCGCCTGATGTAGCCACCCTGCCGCTGCAGAGCAGCAGCCCGAGTCATCCTTGTTCTTAGTAGCAGCGTTACAGCAACGCAAAGTTGTTCCTGTGGGGATCCCAGGTCCTTCTTGCCACAGCACCTCGCCTGCCATCAGACATCGCCCTGTGAATGGTTCATGCTTTAACAGGATGAGGTGGCAAGGAGGGGCTGTGCCAAGCACAGACTTCCAGCAGACGGGCAAAGCGTTCACAACAGGAGGCAGGGGTGCAAGACGGGATTTCTGCATTTCAAACAAGTGTTGTCAGCAGGAATTTTAGCTGACATCACTCCCATTGACATCGATGTACCAATGTTGATTTACACCCGCTGATGAATATGCGTCTGGGAGGAGAGTGGGATAGGGTAATGGTGCAGAAGAGTTAGATGGGGAAAGGAAGTGAGGGGGAGCAAGATGAAGATAAGAGGGGAAGGGAAGGAGAGACGTGATCATGGGACTCAGGAAACACGAACTGCAATGTACGGCTGTGGGAAAATGATTAGAAGAGATTGCATCAGACTGGACACCAATTTTGCAATTTCTGCAGCACCTTTTTAAGATTCTATACTGAGATACTGAGCAGAATGTATGTAGCTGTATGTCTGGAACAAGTCCAAGCAAAAGGCCAAATGCAATCAGTCATCTGTGTTTGCTGGATCCGTGTAGTAATGTTTCCTGTGCAGTCATTGCAATATATGTCTACTCTCGCTGATCTGAATCCTGGTTTTCACCTTTAAGTATTAGTGTCCTATTTAGTTGCTTACACCACGTATAAGTGCCTGTTTTTCGCACGTTGCTTACTTTGGGGGCCAGAAGTCACTGTTCCACTACTACTCAGCAGACAGAGGGGTAAAAGAGAGAGTGAGATGGGGAAAGCTACATGAAGAGGAAGGAACTGACTTCTGAAAACAGGAGTAAGTTGTTGTAAGGCGTGGCAGAAAGCACCTTTGCACACAAAATCATCTGCCAGCTTCTTTCAGTTTAGGAGATCTCTGCAGGGAAGCAGGAGATCCAAAAGCTGTTTTGCTTACACAATTTATTTAGCTGTTCTCAGTAGTGCTTCTCATGTGAGTGAGGTGAGCAGGAAATGGATTGATGTCAGCAGGCAGCCCGCTCTAGAAACTCACACCCACCCTTTCTGCTTCATCAGTTGTCTGAGCCCACAGTTTCACTATTAGCTTTTGGTGGTGCATTTTTAGATTTCCAGTTACAGCTTGCATGACAACTGCCGATGGTCTGCACCTGACCAGTTACTGCCATTTGACTTGGTAAGAACCATAAAAGAAGCGTTCTTCCAGGAGAAAGAGTAGAGGAAGATACAAGTGCATTTCTAGTGCTTTCCAATAACTGTGAACCATGACTTCTGCCAGCCAGAGTACAGTTCTCACTGGCAAGTGTCAGTTACAAAGTTATACTTTAAGAAAACATTTCTGCTTTTTTTTTCTTTTTTTCATTACTGATAATTAATATAGACGAAAACACAAACCTGAAGAGTCCAGACTTCACCAAATGTCAGTCATGCATAATTTGGAGTAAATGAGTATGTGACAGTAATTGGCATTCAATTTGGATGTTCCTTTTTCTTTTTCTCACAAACTGAAAGAAATTTTCATTTTCATTTTTCAGACTACTCCTTGTGTGATAGAGATCACCTGATTGTTTGAGCATAAAGTTTAGGCAATATTTTCTAATGTGCTAAGTCATAAAGGAAGTCATACTAAGGAGCCTGCATGGTTGACCTAACAGACCCCTTTGGCCCACACAAAATTCTGGTAACACTCTATAAGGAAAGTTACATTTGAGTTACTCATTTTCATTTAAAAAGTTACTTTCCATTTTTCTACACCATATATCCAGCAAAAGAGAAGCTGTAAACTACACATGCAGGGTGACACTATTTCTTTTCTCTGTCCAAGAATGTGAGCTGGTGATCTCCATGCTGTTCTGCTGTGGCTCTGTCACTCCTGACCTTCAGGATACACTGAGAATATTGTGAATCCTTCCAGCAGTGTCAAACATTAGCACTGCAGGGCTTTACCTGCTTCAGGTAAAGCTCATCCTCCAGCAATGGGATGCCTCTGGAAGCTCGTGAATTCCAGCGGTGGAGAAATTACAGTAGCCAATTGGTGTGGGAAGCTTTCAGTGATCCCTTTCCACTGTGGGAAGGAGCTGTTGGCAAAGAGCAAGACTGGGTTTATAGTTAGCAGGATACAGCTGCTAAACTCAAGATGTTATTCGCTATTAGCTAACCATGGCAGCAGTACAGCCTGCAGGTTCATGGGATGGAAACAGAGCAGGGGAGTAGAGACGGACATTCATGGGCAGGAATGGGAGGGAAGGTGATCCTGAGGATTGGCTTGAAATTTTTGATAGAGGTCAACCAAAAACTCAGACTCTGAATCCAGAACCCCCTCCAAACTGGAACTAAAACCATACTTGAAAGCTCAAATTAAATTTTATTGTCCTCAGACTGTGGTATAAAAAACATGCTTGACTTAGAAGAAATCTCAGTGTTCCTCAAAAAAACAGGGAATTCCCTTTCTGATACAGCTACAAGAAACAACGTCATATTTTTATGTTTTCAGTTACAATTAACTTTTTTTTTTTTAAGCAAGAATGTAAAATTTCCAAAAATACGTGTAGTAATTCCTGATCAGGGTCCAAGGCATAGTTCTTCTGGTTCTCCTGATGGAATTTATATTTCGTTGTTGTGAACATGCAGAGCTTGTGTAAAATGGAAGAATGACAGTCTTTTTCCTCCCCACTTCAGACCCCTATGTTTTACTTTGTCCCTTTGTATTTATTGTAGGATACAACTGACAGAGGTGAGATATATGGAATTTTTGCAAAAATTTCCTTTTTTATTATTTCCTTTTTAAAGTGGAAAGACCATGATGGGGCCAGCCAAATCCATCTAGCTCAGTAGCCTTATTTTGACACTAGTCAGCTGAGGTTGGCTAAGCAAAGAAGTGAGAATGTCCCTTCTCTGCATAAGGCCAACAATCAGAGCATTTTGAGTCAGAGGCTGCATCTGGGCTATTGTTTTTGATGTTCATCAATGGACCTATTCTTTATAAGATTTTTTAATTACCATTTTGAATCCATTTATATATCTTGGCTTCCATGACATCCTGTGACAGTGAGTTAATTATGCTTTGAGTAAAATAATTACTTGCTTCCATTTGTTTTAAATACTATGCCTCAAAATTTTGAATAGTGTACCCTCTTGTGTGTTAAGAAATAGTGAATAAATGGTGCCTATCACCTCTATTATGCCTATTCACCTCACTTTCTAAGTTTCCATAAATGCCAAGCTAAGCTCCATTTGTTGAAATGAACTAGAGAAAAAATTAAAATCTGAAGTTTCTGTTTATCTATTTCTACCACTTTCAGGATCATCTCTGGGTTTTGCTTTTGTTTAGTTGATTTTTTTAGGGAGAGTGACTCATGATTTTGGGGTTAGCAATATTTTACTTACGTGCTTTCTGGCACTGTCTTTGGTTTCCTGCTCCTATCTCTTTCTCACACTTATAGCAACATGATATCCAAGTGAAATCAATCATAAACATAACTTATCCTTATTTTGAGTGTTATACTGCACTAGCCTCTAAGGAAAGCTCTCTCTATTTACAATTTTATAGCATGCTTAGGTTTTTGATCTGAGCAGACACAACCCATTCAAAGATAAAAACATCAATTAATTAAGCAGTTGTTGAGATCAGAAATCTGACACCCATATGGTGTCAAATTAGTGCCTGAAAGCAGTTAACTGCCAAAAGAAGCACATGCATCTGTTGCAAGAGATTAAAATGAAGTATCTATTAATTACCAAGAGTTTCTTGATTGACTTCAAAATTATATTGCTGAACTGATTCTCTTTGTGTTATTCATCTTTATTGTCATCACTTGTAAATAAGGACTTGCTTCAAAACTATCAAGTTCCAAGCAAATGCTAAGTACCCTCTAAAAAGCAAGCAGAGGAAACTCAGCTGTGAAGAGATGCCACAAAGCATGTGCTGTGTTTTTGTTCTATTGCTAGGAACTACATAAAACCAGATGTATGCAGGAGAGAAATGTTGCCTGATATAACAATGAGCAATAAAGAGTATCTCACAATCATAGGATGCATGACACAATAATGAATTGTATATTACATGCCTAAGAAACACAATTAAAACTGTCAATTTCTTTCTAGTGGAAGTTCATTGGCAGAATTGTGATACAACAAAAATTCCACTTCAGGTCTTTCACACTATTTTCCTGTTTTCATGTACTCACAAATTAGAAAAAGTGCAGATGTTAGAAGAACACACACTGTGTCTTTCTGTATCCAAGGAAATAATTGTTTCAAAATACACAGTTATCCGGTTATCACCAGTTTATTTTTAGCATCCTGAAGTCAAAACTAGATCTGCTTGGATAACACTGAATCCCAAGTCAGATATGTCTGTCTCAGTCAGGCCTCTAGATGGAAAAGGAAATATTTCGTGCTAACTCAAGTGGTGACATCCTTTCTTCTGAAGCAATGACTTGATATTAATTTTATGAGGATATATATTCTGTTCCTTTGAACACGTAGCAGGAAACCAGGCAGGATGGGGATGGGGAAAGGGTCTACAGCAACAAACCTACAGTGAAGAGAGAGAAAGAGAGTACGTGCACATGTGGTTTTTAAGGAAAGCAGTCTTCTCCTTATTTTAATAAGTACCTTTGTATAGGTGTTCAGGAAAAAAAACCAAACCCACAACCAAAAACAGGGGCCAGGAATTCCCACACTGTCAAGACTGGATTTTGTGACTGCAGTGCAAGGGGAGCATACATTTCTGAACATAAAAGTCTTCTCTCACTTAACTAAGATTCAGTCTAAACAACTCTCACCCAAGCTACCTGCTTTATACCTGCTGTATCACCAGATAAATTATGGAAAAAAATATTATTTGGAGATTATCTGTAAAATGGCTACTTTAGAAAACATATCTTCTCCTCACTTGTTCTCATGGAGATTGTCTGCACCTGGTGTGTAAGAAAGCTGAAAAAAGATGCCTGAAGAGCCCTGCCTCTGGGACAAAATTGTAAGTTTTGAGAAAATGGGAACTAAGCTGCATAACACCAATTAAATTCTCTCCTTGTAGTGTAGGCAAATTAATGTGCCTTCAAAACATTGATATCAAAGACTAGAACAAATCTGAAGAACTTTGCAGACATTTTGGTCTGCACACAGAAGACATCTTTGTCTAATAGTTAGGCTCACAAGCTAAATCAACAGCTTTAAGGAAACCAGTATTTCAGGGGGACAGCTATCTTGCCACGGGCTTCCCACTGGCTTTCCTCCAAAAAGAAAACTGAAACAGACATCAAGATTAGCAGGCAGAATTTTAAAATTCTCTTTCAGGAACAAAATATTTTGTAAAGTTTTCTGGTTTGTTACTGAAGAATAAATATCTCTCTCACACAAACTCCTTTATAGTTTTTCTTATATAAATGTTCAATGAAAGACATCTCATGTGGGGAAGCACCCATGGAGTCACCAAACAAGACAGATATTCTAGGTATAATATGGAATGGTGCCCTCCTGTTTTGTCTGCATTGTTTATTTCCATGTGACTTGGGCTTAAGGATGAAAGAAAATGCACAGAATAATGCCTTGATTAAGATATGTACCAACATCAGGCTGCCGGTAACAAATAAAAGTCTTGCAAAAAAAGATTTTATCATTTTTATTCATCAGCATTTTTCTATCAACACCGGAAATTTACTGTTTCTAATTTTAAAAATAAATAAAATTACTCTGATTGTAGCATTTCTCTTTATGTGAAGCCAATAATAATTACTTTTAAGTTCATGTTTAAGGTGAGTTCGATCACTGTTCCTGCCCTGTAAGTATCATAGCTCCTCCATGATCTGTTAGAAGCTGCGGGAGGAAGACAAATTCCCCTTATTAAAATTGTGTCACTGACATGAAGAAAGCCTGGGGATGAGCTTTTTGCATCTGATGGTTCCCAAACACAGCCATCTCCTTTGCAATGCTCCTTGGAAGCTCCTCTCCTTTTTGACAGATCCTCTTTGTACACCAGAAGACAGATAAAATAAATTCAGTTAAAAAGTGCAAATGCAGTGTCTGAATGCTAAAACCCAAGACTGAATTCTCTCCCCACATCAGTCCTATATGCATCTTCTTCTAAGTCTTCTGCAACTGCTGAAGTCGTGCTGGAGAGCTGTAATGCCAAAATCTGTCCCCAGAGATGATTTATTTGTGCAGGCTTTGACAGAGAGCCCTGAAGCTGCCTCCTGAGTGCTACACCTCTTGCTCTGGCATCTGCGGTGGGCCGAGTGCAGGCCCTTGGCAGAGATGCGCTTTTGGGGCCACAGAGCAGTCCAGGAGCACCCCAGGGAGCACTGGAAATTGTCAGGAGGCTGGAGAAAAATCTTGCAGCTTTGGCTGCTCACAGGTCTCTCTCAGTGCCAGGAGGTCCTGGTACAGCTCCCAGCCATGAGGTACAGATCATGGTTGGGAAGTTAAGATGGGGTTTCAAATGACAGGAATATTATCTCTTCCTTAGCATTCCATTTGCATTTCTCAAAAGGTGCTGTGTGGCATTTCTCCCTGACTCTGCTTCACTTTGAAGATTCATGTAAATTGTTGTTTAATTGAGAGCTGTTTTACTCTGTTCAGAATGGAAAAGAAAGCAAAATGTCCACAACAGAATGGGAAAACTTCAGGAAGAGCTGCAGGCTTTGGTGTATAAATTCATCATATCTCTATGTAGGTGGTATGACAGAACAATCCACATTATGGAGTCATTTCAGTAATAAATACCTGGTCTACCTAGATGCTGCTAAATAAATGATACATAATACACATATTTCTCATCCTAGTCAGCATCTCGTAGCATCAAATTCTCCAGAAAGTGTCGAGCTGCATCCATCTGAATTAGTGAGCAGGCAAATAGGCATCTTACACAGTCTTCTAACATGTTTAATTATCTGTGAAGAGCACGGCGAGTTGTCCCTGTGCACTTCTAAAATGTCCCAATTATTCCCTTATGCCTGGTTTTAATATAGCTGTTCTTTACAAGGGTCAGCATCTGTACTGTTGTAGAAATAAATCTTGGACAGTGTTTGCCTGCAGATTTAAGGAGATAGTACATGTGTCTTACTTTTTATTAGCATGAATATGGTCTAAATGGTGCATACTTTTGTCTTGACAATGTTAGAAATGCTGCTCAAGAAGCTTAGACTGGACTGACCATGTGGTTTAAGGTCCATATTTGTGTGCATACTGTCATCCTGCAAATGCGTCGATAGCCTGCAGAAAAACGAGGCAAGCTGTTTTTAATGGTTGGAGAACTATTGACAAACATGTGTATTAACTGCTTAGGAATCAGAAATTCCTAGAAGCACAGATTATCCTTGCTGGACTCATAATCATTTATTGGATTCACAGAAGATGAGGGCATTCATTCATTGAGACCTAGTATGAAACCATCCTCTGTTGCAGTTCACCGAGATTTGGATTAGATTGTGACAGAGAACACTAATGTTAACCCTTTCATTATCAGTTTGAGTAGCTATAAATCCCTGTTCTATGCCGAAGCTGGGATGGGCATCAGATCCCCAGGGTTATGCAGAGCTTTTAGCAGCCTCAGTGAGGCTCTTGCGCACAGCTTGTTGCCAGCCTGCAGTGAAGAAGTTTTGATATAAAAAATATTGCCAGCTGTAGACGGAAATGTGTGACAGCTGGAATTTCCTTCTGCATTGATGCAGTGGACCAAAGTCATAAGCAACTTGCACTGTCCTGGAAACTTTGAAATTTTGTCAGCTCTATTTGAGCTCAGCAATAATTTTGCTTAAATTTCTGTGAAGACGTAATGGTATACTTAATCAAGACCTAAAAGAATATGTTGTTCTGAATATACATGAGCTCTCAGACAGAGAATTTTAATTATGTTTGCCATTCATATGAAACCACAAAGATTAATGAAAGGTACAGGAAAAGCCTCTAGTCTTTTTATTGCCACCTTAGGTTGTAGCTAACACAATCCAAGAGGCATCCATTTACCTCTCTGAAGAGACAATACTGAAAATCAGAGCATATTTCAGTATCATCTAGCTTATTTTGTCGCACAGAAATCTTAATGGAGACTAAAGCCTTCTTGAATTCATAGATCCAGGGATCCTAACTCATTTACTCATCTATACAATTATTTGGCTTAAACACTGCCTTTATGACTATCCAACCAAATGCAGGATCTGTAGAGCTGGACCCTGTACAAAGAAAAGTCGCCAATAGAAAAATATAAACGGAATTAATGAAGGAATGAACATTCCCAATTTATAGCATTACCACATGCCCATTGCCCACTGGATGCGCTTAACGTACACGTCACATTTGCCCTCACTGATCCCAGAAAAAAGACAGGGTCTAACAACCTGGGGGCTGTGGGTGAATGAATTTCTCATCCATGTCTTTACCCAATTTACCAAAGCAACAGCAGCAGCTTTGGCTCAACTCTCGCAGCCAGGATTCCCAGCAAAGCAGCATCCAGTCTGACTTCAAAAACATGACGAAAGCAGGAGCATTTTTGTGACTAGGAACTGATTTTGTCCAAGCTCCACTCTTTCATGGGTTTAGATCTTTTTCCTTTATTTGTATTCCAATTTCTGATATTCAGATAAATAGAAAAAATTATGTGTCAATATATTCTGTAGCAGGATGAGGTGAGGATGTTTAAACTGAGATTCTTTTAATCATTTTCCACGTGTTTCTTAATTGGCTTGGTTTCTTTTTTTTCTGGCTTTGTTCTCCAACACTGGTTCATTCACTTCCTGAAGTTTCACTTCACCTTGTTTGGTTTTTCCGTCTGCAGTATGTTGTTATGTGCATTTGCTGATGAGAATTAGCTTAAAATAATCTGTACCATAATTACTGACTTCAGACTTGTTTGTGTCTATAGAGAGATATCCACGACAAAACAAAATAACAACAAAGAGGGAAAGCTACCACGTTCTTCCATATTTGGACAGCCCAGATGTTATTTACAGCATTGTTTATGAAGCTTTTTCTTTGCCTTGCTGGCTTTGATCCACACACGTTGTCAGTTTTGAGCACACACGTCCTGTCACATGGTGACTGTGTGCCCCTGACGAGTAAACATGCGGGAATGCAATTTATAAAGACAGGCTAGAGCAGCAATTAAGGAGAAAAAGAACTACAAACAAGACAAAGGAAATTAGGCAGGAAGATGAGCTAAATCTGGTCAGAATACAGGATATCAAGGCAACTGCACTACATGTCATTTATTCTTTAGTCACTCGCAAGTGTTAACACCAGTATGTGACGTCTGTGCCCATGAAACTTTTATCATTAGTCTGCAAGAGGATGAGGGGCTCAGAGGAACTTGTTGCTACAGAATCTCCGAATTGTGTGATCTTTGAAGGCCAGAGATTCATTATCATGTCTGGCACTCAGTCAAAGTGGTGGAGTTCTTCAAGCACGTTTGGACAATGAACAAACAGAACAAACAGAAGACTGTAAAATCTCCTTTTCCTAAAAAGTTGAAGAAGAAGCAGTTGCCAGTAAGGGTCCACAGAATATGTAGGAAGGGGAAAATATCTGACATGCATTACATTTTCATGCTAAAACACAGCAATGCCATAAATGTTTCAGGCAATAAAATTCAGTCACACAAATATTTGGGTGACAGCAGTAGAAGGTTATGTACCAGAACTCTTGGGGCCTGGGAAGGGAGCATGAAGTATTGCTTATTTCCTTGTTTACAAGCAAATCAACCCCAGGCAAATGCTGGGATTTGGGAAGTTAATTTAAGAGACTGTGGGCTGAGCTGCTGAATCTTGGGTCTGTTGTAGGAAGATGTCTCTGCTCTGTAAGAGGTGTACTTTATCATGGAGGCTATCATATCAGCTAGGGGAACTGGTAATTCATATCTGGTAGGACAGTATTCTGGTAAGAATCTTTCTTTTAGCTTTACCTATATAAGCCTATAGCTGAGGACAACAGAGAAAGCTCTTTCTCCTCTGATATTAATTTAACTCCATAATTGCTCTTTTCCTTTCATTCACCTGACATGTGATTTTCTTGATCACTGTCCTAACAGTTATTGTCCTCATAGGGCATACCTTGTTTTTTCCAATCCTTTTTTGACAAACTTCACAGTATATGGAAGAGAACTTTGCTACTAGCTTCATTTAGGGAGGGACTGAAATTGAACAGACACACATGGGAATGTGGTGTGTAGGTTTAAACCTCCAGTTATTTGCCACCCAGGACTTGGAACAAACACTTGCATTGTGCTTGGATCTTTGATGTGAAAGCACTTGTATTTTCTATAATGGCATTGTGGCTTCCATACATGAATAACCAAGGCAGTAAACCAGCCTGTGGTTTATATGATGACTTTGAAATACCCGTCCAAAGGGTTTCTTTTTTATGTTTAGCTCATCAAGTGGCCACGCTGTCTGCTAATGAATCTTTGCTGATATTTAAGAATACATGTCCAGTAATTATGTATGTCTTTGGAATGGTATCCTACTGTTCAAATAAAATGCTAAGATAATCTGAAATTAAGGATATATATGAAGTACTGGATCCAATCTTAGCCTCCCTATTTCAAGAAAGAATTGAAGCTAGTGTGGTGATGGTCCACAAGGGTGAATAAGGGACTGAGAGAGGTGACCTAGGAGGAGAGGTTAAGAGAGTTGGGGGCTGTTCAGCCTGGAGATGAGAAGGCTCAGGGGAATCTGGTCAATGTGTAAATTAAATACCTGATTGGTGGGAGTAAAGAGCAGGACACCAAGCTCTGCTTTGTCACACCCAGTGACAGAACAAGAGACAAGAAGCACAAATTAAAATATAGGACATTCCATTTAACATAAGGAAAATCTGTTGGTGGTGGGTTTTTTTTGGTGGAGGAGGTCAAAGGCTGGCACAAGTTATACAGACATGTTTTAGAGCCTCAACAATGGAGATACTTAAGTACTGACAGACATGGCACTGATCAAGCTGCTTTTCTTGATGCTCCTTTGAGCAGGAAGGCTAGACTAGACCATCTCTACAGGTCCCTTCTAAACTCAGCTGTTCTGTGATTCTGTAAACGATGATAAAACAGATGCACGTCCAGATATATGTGCAAATAAAAATTATGCATTCCAGAGCTTAGCAACTCAACCAAAATGTCATTCTCAAGACCAGATAAAAACCAAAAGGAAGCAAGAAGTGAGAATGACGGAAGAACTGCATACACGTCCAGTCAGTGAAATGTGGAAAGAAGAGTTTTGATTCACTTTCTCCAGCAAACACTGAAGGGAATTCAAGGTAGGTTAAATGGAGGTTTTATCCATATCCTAATGTTCCTAACCACTTACAGGGCTAACAAGGACAGCTAAGACAGCAACAAAAATACAGATCAGTTCAAAAGCAGCAGAAGGTAAAGTTACATCTAGCACTAAAGTGGCTAGCCTAAGGTTGATGTAAAATAGGGGTAAAAATAGGATCATTTTTTCTTTCCCAGAGCTTTAAGATTCCAAGACAGTTGAGGATGCCACAGAAGCAACTGTTAGTACAGTTAAGAAGAAAGGTTGAAATTAACTACTTTAAAACAAAGAAACAAAATTAGAAGCTCCAAGCTGGGTGAGAAGGACAGAGAACTTTGAGGAATGTAACCAGGCACATTCAGATACTCTGGGGAGAGTTCCAGCTGACAAAGGCACCATGATCTTACTTAGCCCATCCATCTCTCACTGGTAAAGGGCTTCACTCTCTTCCCTGTTTTGTTGTTTTTTTTTCCCTGAAACCTATTTGCTGGAATAAACCATGAATTTGAAGAACTAATTTGAAAATGAGATTATAACTAGCTCCCACTTGTTTTCAGCTGACTTCTCATCAACAGCAGAGTGACCTCAAGGGTGAGGCAGCCTTCAGCTTCCCACTAGTAGAGTTTTTGGATCAGGTACCTCGCAAAACTGACAGCAACATTTACCAGTACAGATTTGGAGGGCTATGGCAAAGGCAAAATAAAACCTAAAGCCATAGCAGTTTTACTGCCCCAAGCAAGTCCAAAACCAGATCTGGGGTCTCACAGCTGAAAATAGGATTAAGAGTCTTAGTACACGATATTCTAAAAAAGATCATGATATACAGATTTCTTATTACCAGAGAGCTGTATATTTATATTAAGACAGAATTGAAATATATACAACTACTTAATTTCTTTATACTGTTCACCTTCTCCACCACTTTCCATCCCATATTTTTGTTATCTTTTCCACATAAAAGAGAAAAAACACGTGTGATTACATGATCAGCAAAGTTTTTTTCCACCATTTTTCAGAGAACTGATTTATTTGCATGTTAATATTCTTATCCGTATACAAAAATGTGCACCATAAATAGTTTTATAAGGGAAAACCAGCCAACTGGAAATCCTTCCTTTATTTTAAAGATAATAGCTCCATTTGTTTATTGCTTCTGCTGTTGATTTTTTCCAAGCAGAACAGCAAATCTGCTCTCAGTTAGGGGAGCACAACCCTTCTGTGGCCAGAGTTCAGTACATATCCCAGGGTACCTTTCCATAGTAAAACACCCTGCCTACTTCAATGAAGCTGCTCACAATTAACTCTTCTGGATGTGGAGATCCAAGTAACATAGTCTTTTATTGATTGCCTCGGGGCTACATTCATATGCCCTGAATTCCACCCAACTCCCCCAGTGCTTGCTCCACAGGGAGAGTTGCTGCAATTGGAGGGGGAGCCTGGGGCACACAGCCGGTGGGAAACTGTCCACGGGGCTCTGGAGAAACGTGTGAGCATCCCCTGGACAAAAACAGAGGCCAGCTACTGCTGTGTGGTTGAGCCTGGGTTTGGTTCAGCTGCACAAGCAAGGGTGATTTTTTTTTTCCAGCAAGTGATATTTATAAAATTTACTATTTTATTCTTTTTTTCAGAAATATCTTACTTTTTCCATCTGTTGTGAACCAGGGTCGAGCAGAAGTCCAGAGAGATCAGCATCAGCAATTGTTTTCCTTTAAAAATTATGTTTGACAACTGTTAAAACACAGACTGTAGTGAAATCATCGCTACCCCTTTATTATGGTAAACTACTCAATTTTTTCCAGTGGTTTGAGGTAAACACTCCAAACATCCATAACAATTGGTTGCACCAGGACACACAGTAAAATCAACATAACAAGCACACTGGGGGCAGTATGTTGCTGCAGGGTAAACTAATGCCAAAGAGCCACAGCACTAATGACTTAATTATTGCCTTGGTGGTTGTCAGGATGACACCAAAACATCAAACAAACTGAATCTTTCTCCCCAGCTGTGTTAAGGTCTCTTTTAGTTTCTTGGTCAGGTCATTTCTCTCACAGGAGCTTTATATCTATAGCTTTACAAATTTATACCAGAGAACTGTCTCATGGTCTGAGCTGTTGTTCCCAAAGTGTTCTGTATTGGACTGTAGCATCCTGAATCCTTTTTCCAAATGTGTTTTTGTTTTGAGTAGGATAATCAGAGATTCATCCTCCATATCCCAGCAAGGAAACTCTGGGATGTATTCAGGGTTGTGAGCTGGGAAAAAGAGAGGATACTAGAGAGGTCTTAGCTGACACCAAGGAAGGGAACAAGGCCTTACAGGTCCTGCCTAGAGTATTTCCTTGAAAATATGTGACTTAGTCAGCAAAAAGAGCAATTTAGTAAGAGAAGCCTTAATATTGGTGTAGTTCTTGCCAGTCTTCCTTCTGAGTCCTGGTGCTGTCATGCCTGCCCTCCATTGCCATGCACTTCAGGCATCACCAATACTTAAGTCTCAAGTAGCAAAGGTTCAGATTTTTCCAGAAAAATATTGCTTAGCTGGAGCCAGCCATTACAGCTTTCCTCCTCATTATGGATCTTACAGGAATGAGATCAAGCAAATACAATCAAAAGCATGACCACTCAAATATAAGATCCGGGAGTATATTTAACTCATGTGCAGCCAGAAAGCAATTGTCAAGAGTTTAATACGATTCAGAATGTTCTTGGTTTTCCTTGTAAAACAGCCTCCTTGAACAATGGAGAGGTTTAAACAGAGGATTTTTATTACTCACCCTGTGGACACAAGGAGAGAGTGCCAGGTGATTACAGCAAAATATGCATTCAGTTAATTTGAGGAAGGACATTCATTCTTTCCTTCATAGCTTATTGGATATAAGCTTATCATACATTTGAAATCTGATCTCCTAAAATACCAGACCAAGTTGCTTCATGTACCTTCCAAATCGTTTTCTTCTGAGAAGATGTTGATCAGACATCCATGAATATCAAAAAGTAGAATGTGTCAGTCAGGATAAGGCCCCTTTTCCAAAGATCAGAGGCTTATCCAGACCTGACCCACATAAGCCAGACTGGTTAGGCCTAGGAGCACTACAGCCCCAGTCAAAAAACAAACGAAAGTTAACATAAAACTGGCCAAAAGGGGACAGTAAATCAATTATTAATACATCTCTAATAAAAAGGTTCAGGCTTTCCTAAAGTCTGGGTTTCCCCTCATTTCCTCTGGGGATTTTTTAACAGCTGGATGAGTGGGATAACTTGGCTTAAAGATTTGCTTTTCCTGTACTGGCTCCTATGTTTGCAATCAAAAAGGATTCAAGACCACAAATAGCGTTCCGGTCTGAGGAACAATGATCTCCCCCAGGTATCAAGAAATATGATAGAATCAACAGGCCACAGTCACCAGCATGCTTGGGATGCTTTGCATCTCCTTGCTGATACAAGCCAGTCATAAACCTGGACTGTCTGTGGAGACACATCAAGCAGCCAAGGAGAGGTCGGATCCACAGTCATCAGCATTAGAGATTGCATGCACTGAAAAGCCCCTAAAGAATTATCCTCTCACAGAGGTCTCTGGACCTCTTCATTAAGATGAAGCACTGCTTGATACCACAACTTTTATCATCCTAATCACAGAAATCAGTACAAAACAGAGCATCTTGGAGCCAAGTTATACAGCTGTACCAGGTGTTTTGAAATTCCCCAGAGGAAATGAGGGAAGACTCAGAATGTAACAATAAAAAAAAAATAAATTAAAAGATTAACAAAATTATAAACCTCCCTGCTTTACAAGTAAGGCTGCAACAGTGAGGAATGCTGGACTGCCAGGGTGGAATGAGGCTGCAGCAGCTGGCACTGAGTCAAAGTCAGAGAATGCTGCTTCCTGATTGCTGGTTCAGGCAGAAGTCACTGAGGGGGTGAGCAGAAAAGCCAGAGGCAGCACCATAGCCCCTCTATCAGCCTTCAAGATCTTTGCCACTAGCTGGGCTAGGTCAGAAGAGAGCCTTGAAAACGTGCTACCTATTCCCTGGAGACCCTTGTGGTTCAGGGTCTAATCCACTGTACTACTGTCTGCCAAAGAAACTTCCCTAGATTATGTTAGGTATTGGAGGAGATTACATGTGCACTGACCTGGGTTTTAGGCCCCTAAACCACATCATGCAACTCAGTTCGGGAACACTTCAGTTCTATCTATGTGAGCAAATAAAATTGGAAGTGTTTCCAAGCACTGAAAACTGAACCTCTTAAATTGTTTGAATGGCCTGTGCTCTGTGGTGATGTCTCAGGCCAAACCATTCCCAGGCACATCCTGAAAGTTAGTGCAGTCAGAGACCTCAGTTGATGGAGCTGTCCCACTTCAGAATCAAACAGGTTCTTGATGTGCTTGTGGCCTTTCAGATAGACAGCAGACCAAGTCATGCTTAATTTTCCAGTAAGGTCTGACCTGCTGGGACTCCCTCAGCTGTGCTGAGCATGTAACAGACTGCCCATAGTTCTGGTTTTAAAGATTAATGTGTTCATAGGAAGGAGATGTGTTTCTGGTTAGCTTATATCATCTTTAGTAGAAGATTTATGTATGGAATAATTTGTTTATTTGAAGCATGTTTCTTAATAACAGTGAAATAAAGTCTCAAAATCTAAACCAAAATCCCATTATTAAGACTAAACTAGCAGGAAGAAGTCTCCATGCTTTTCCAGTCCCCTAGGTAGCTTGCTAGGAACATCAGGCAGCTGTTATGACTGACCTCAGGTAGGCTGCAAGCATCCTTCCTTGCTTTAACTATTCAGAACATCTCCTGAAGCCACTCGGAGCAGTTACAGTGCTCCTTTCCCACTGCCCTGGGGAACGACCTACTTCATCTTCTCCTTTCCTGTTTATTTGCCTCATTCCCTGTGATTGGATGCTGAGACATTGCACGAAAACGTGGGGAATGAAGTAATTTCCTCTTTTCGTACCTTCAGTCTCTGAGGTCATTTCCTTCCCCCACCCACTCAGCATTTCTTAATATTTCTATAGTGCATGCTATTTACCACTTTCTTGGCTTTATTCTGCTTTCTTCTCTCACAGCCAAAGACAGACATACGAGTAAAATATTAGACATCAGGTCATGAGAAAGTATGACTCTAGCAATATGTATATTGTCATGTATATGTCTTGTATATGTCAAAATTATTCTTTGAGACTAGTATATAAAGAGAAAACATAGCATAACAGCAGGTTATCTGCATTAAACAGCGGGTTACCTGCATTAATGAAGTGTGCCCCCATCAACAGTCCTTCCTGGAAAGGAGACAAAGATGAGTGGAGCAGGATGCTAAAGTAGCCTTAGGCATTTTACAACTGTAATGGAAAGCTAGACATACAGAAATTTAAAAGCCAGATCTTGTATAAAATCATCCATAGAGTAGCATCACCATACTCCTTTCCTTCATGGCAGGAGTCTATCTCTCAACAGCAAAGATCAGCTGAAAAACCAAATCAAATAAACGTGCTCTGCCTACTTGATGGGTACCCTATCCTGCAGAAGCCTGGTTTCCACTGGGAGCTAGTTTCAGAGCTCGGGAATCCAGGCTAGTGCAGTCTGGGCACTAGCATTCATCCCTTAAGGCACAAAGAGATTTCTTCTTGGTGCATGCTGTCCCAAGAGCCTACAGGTAAGCTGTGGTGATCTGTCCTGTTGTGAGACCCCACAGCATGGCACACCCGTCAGCTGTGATTGTTTGCAACCAGAGAAAATTTAAAGTGAAGCTCATGTATTTGAGTCACAACAGAGTGTTCCATGTACTGTGTTTCCCCACAGTCATGTCAGCCTCTTCCATTTCAGTTTCAGGGCATACTGGAACAATTATAGGGCCAAGAATTCACACAGGGTCTGTGCCCAGGACAAGTAGTGCAAGATATGCCCGAGTACGTCTTGCTGCCTGATTGACTTCACTTGGGAATTTAGGAATTCCATTTCAAACAAAAATACATAGCTGGAACTAATTCAAACCACAAGGGAATAAAGCAAAGAAATAAAATCAAACTAATAAATCAAGGTTACAACTCTCTCAAAGAAAGACGTGTTCTAATTCAGTCACAGGTTATGAGAGTTGATGCAGGAATAACTAGAGGTAACTCTATATCCTGTGATAGCTGCTGGTCATATGAAATAATCCTGTTAGTCTCTTTTATCCTTATTGTAAGCAGTGCAAATATAGTTGTCTGAATGATGACAAGGTCTCTTTTTGCCCACAGTGACTGCCAGCTACCAATTATACTTGGGGTGCCACAGTGAAACAGCTGAGGGCTCTCCACAGATGAAGAGAAGAGCATCCTACTTGGCAAAGGCACCTTCATGAGCCACAGCTGGAGTCCACAGCCCAGGAATCACACTCAACAAGTGTCTTTGCCTTTCCAGTTACAAACTGCCCTTTATGGAGAAAGGATCTAATGAAAAATGAGTGCTGTTAATGCACTCTTCAAAATGACAGAAAAAAAAAATTCTTATCAAAATTTAGGTTATAATGATAAGAAAGGATATTGGTATGGAGAGGTAAAATGTGTTTTCCTTAGTTCTCTTTGTAAACCCTTACTCGGTGATACTGTATTTATCCTGAGCACATAATGACTGTATATTCCAGGGAGAGTGTTTGGAAATTTCGGTAAAACATTGCATTGGATATTCTGTCATTACTGCATTTTAAAAGCAGCAAAATCCCTCTGAGAAGATTCATGCCCTTTTTTAGTCAATGACAAACAAATATGTAGTCCAGAGAAAAATCCATTCTCTTTCTTTTTTGCAGTCAGTGTGACTTTTCATGGGAACATGTATTTTGAGTATGTTCACAGCTTTGCTACCACCAAAGATAAAAGAAGTTTCAGCTGCTCCAACCAAAACATTGTGGAGACAACTTTACATGAATTTTGAACTATCACAACAAAATTCAAACAGAAGTTGAAAGCATAATATATTTTTTGTTCATATATGAATACTTCGCTGTGTAAACAAGTCATACCCACGTCTCAGCTCACAGTAACTGCCTGCAATTCAAAACAATGATTCAGCACAGGGTATGTGAAGTTGCGAACAGTTTAGCGATTTTTTTTCCTCAAAACTTTTGGCACTTTAGCCTCAGACGCTATTTCTTCAGAGCAAAAGTTCAGGCAAGCTTTTCAAACTAAAAAAAACCCTGAGAGTTTCCTGTTCATGCTTAAATGCTTGAAGAGCAGTTTAAAGGCTATCAATTAAAAGGCTTTACATTTCAAGCCCATTTGGATTTCTCTGATGATGCTTTCCAGAAGATCTGTGTGTTCAAACGCAATGTGAGAGGGAAGCTCCAATGGCTGCTTTCTGTTTCTTTCCCAGATGAGTGACTCTTGTTCCTGTACCTACCCTCTCACCCTCTTGGGTCAGCTCTCATCCCTGCACAGACTTTTTGCAAAGGATCTTCCCGTCCATATCCCCCGGGGTGACAGGATGGTTGCCACAGACTGGGTCTGGGTTACAGCCTGCTTGTAGCCTGCCAGACACATGGTCCGTAAGGCTCTGACCCCAGCTGTAGGATGCCATGACTCACACCTGCCCTTGGGAATGCTGCGGGGAGTTTCCTCTCATCTCCTTCCTGGAAAACCAGCAGGAGGAGTGTGGTGCCAGATGCTCCCGAGCTTCCAGGTAAGAATTACCTGGCATCCAGACAAGTGGTGAGACAGGCTCAAAATGGAAACCCCATCTCCCTTCCCGGAGGATTTCACCATGCGTGTGGGTTTGTGTCACCCGTGGAAGTGAGTCCCAGACCTCCTAGGAAAGCCCAGCACGACTTGTCTGCATCCTCCAAGGATGAGACCTCCCATCCAGCCAGCAGCCTCAATGGCTGGAAGGTGATGTTCCGATGGGCAGCTGCCCATCACCTCTGTCCAGTGATTTTCAAGCTTCACAGCGTAGTCAACGCCAAATGTCCCCATGGAAACACAGATTCTTGGGCGGCCAATTAAGCTGATTGATATTTCAATTGTCCAAGGACCTGCAAAAGAGAACCATGAATCAAAGATTTAAAAATTTGGGAGATGGAAGGCACCCAAATTAAACCTCTGTGAGGTATTAAAGTCACATTTTGAAAAAAAAGTATTAAATGTTGTATTTTTCTGCATCTTGCTTTCGGAGTGATGACTCAAACACAAATGTTCTCTGAGAAGTGTGAGAGATAAAAAAAGTCTAATTCTTGTGCGTTTGTTTTAGTTTTAATTTGTGTTGCCCTTTTCCAAGAGTAATCATTCATTTGCAGCCAGATCAGCAGAGCATAATAAGAGAGGGAACCAAGAGTTTTTGCACCAAATTTTGGTTAACACAAAACAGGAATTTTTTTTCCAGGAAGAATTTTAACTGTCAGGGTACATGGTAGCATCTAAATATATGCAAGGTGTAAGATGAACAGGGAAGGTCCAAAGTCGCTAAGCAGGTGGTGGTGACACTCGAAGAAGTAACACTAAATACAAAAGAAACTAATTCTTAACTAATAAACAAAGATAAATGGAAATGTAGTAACTTCTGACATCCTTGTTCCTCACTATTAAAGGGCTTACAAAGCTTATAAAGCACGCTTATGAAGTACAGAGCTTGCGAGACAAAAGGAGATATTTTTAAACAAATTAGAAAATCCAGGAAAGAATGTTGAATTATAAATGTCTGGACTGATTCACTACACTGACTCTAGACGCGAGTCACTGCAACACCACATTTTTAAAGTATAATAATTTGAATATAAATTTCAGTATAAATTGAAATTGAGATAATGATATAACCATATAGTATAAGGCTTTTTAAAAAGCATCAAAAATGTAACATGAAATCTAGTACTCTGAAGCCTTTTTGGGCACAAAAAGAAAACATTAAGGATGAAGGTTATTTTTTCTTCTCATAAACTAGTTTTTTTCCTGGAAAAAAACCCTTGTCTTTGTCTTAGTGAGAATTTTCGAGTAAAAATGAAATATTGAGATTCAGTGATTGAGAAAACAATGCTCTTAAGAACAATTGTAATGTCCCAGTTCAATGCTTCGGAAAACAAATAATTTTTTATATTTCCTCTTTATTAGATACCTTAATATTTTTTATATTTCCTTTTTATTAGATACCTTGAAATCTTGAAGCAAAAACTAGTCATTGTCAGTAATGCATTTCCTTCCCTGAAGTACCAATGAGGGAAAACAGAAAAAAGGTTATTATATGTGATCATAAATAAAATCTAATAAATATCCACTATGAAAAACCCTACCTCTCCTGTTCAGATTCTTGTTATTTACCTATTTGTACTTCTAAGAAGACAGCTTACAGAAAAACAGTTTTATTTAGAATTCTGTGAACAAAATTTGTAATCTGGGAATTTTGAAAGGAAATCAGACAGCTTTGGATTAATTTTCTTATACATCGTTAGCCAAATTTCCTCTTTATTCTTTCTAAACTCTGTTTTGTGAAGTTATTTTTTTGTTGAGTTTTTGTTTGCTTGTTTGTTTTAATCAGAGGGTGAAAGACAATTTCCACCCAACTCACATCCCATATGAGGAATCTGCATTTGTTTCCTGTGAGCAAGTATGGATTTTCCACTTATGTCTACTCAGACCCTGATCATAACGGCACCGTGTCAGCAGCTTTGCAAGAGATCACATGTGTTTTCAAAGGTCTGGTGATGGAAAATCTGGAAAGCAATATTTCAAGTCTCTCAGAAGGCTGTTTATTCTCAAAAATACTCAGTTATTTAGCCTTTTAGCAATTACCCACTCCTAATTTGAAGACCGTTCGTCCAGGAGCTAAAGTATTGAGTTGTGATGAATCATTTGTTTCTTTTATGGGGATTAAGTGCACTGCTAAACAAAGACTAAGTTGCATAAATTTTTTTCCTTTTTAGTGAAAAGTGACAAAGGAATGAGGAATCTATCTATATATCTCATCTATATCTATATCTATATCTATATCTATATCTATATATCTATATATCAGGTTTTGGGGTTTGGAATTCCTTTTTTAGAGGCTCCATTTTTGGCACTGCCAGTACTACCAGCAGAGCCCGCTATGGGACCACTCAAATTTGGAAGAGAAAGGTGGACATTCACAGCCAGGTTTCTGAAATGTCACTGTTTTCATAAACCACCAGAATTAAGTTTCACAAAGAGCCACCACTCATCAGGCTCAAGCACCTACTTACCCATGGAAGAGGAGACACCGAGTGTCACCCAGCGGATGCTGCCCTCAGCAGATCAGCAGTAATCTCAGAGGTAGCACCACGTCCACCTAAGCTCATCCTTCCTGAATTTTTGCAATGATTTGCCTAAGTATAGAGTTAATTAAACTTCCCAGCTGCTCTGGGAGACAAGGCGTCAGATGGGCGTAATGTATTCAGCAGCAAAGGGACAAGGAGTATTTAGGTTGATTGTTAAGCAACAACACTACGTGCTGTGGGCAAGAAGGACACAATGCCAGCTCTGGAAATTTCACAACTGTTGAGTTTTTTTCCTCAAGACTTTGTAATTGAGGCTTGCGGGGTTAATAAACAACAACCACCACCAAAAGTAGCACTTATGACAGGAGAGAAGAAAAGGACAAGAAGAACATTTTTGACTGCTTACAGTTGTTATTCTGCTAATACTCCAGTAAGAAAGTGAGAGGTCTTTTGTGCCTTTTTTAGTCCAATAGCACGTCTCTAAATAAATCCCAGAAGGGACAGCTTTTGAGTGCCAAGATGAAAGTGGAGGCTGAAGAAGGCAGAGGGAAAGGTGGTTTTGGCTAGACCTGAGCAGCTGTGCTTTGCATGTCCAAAACCAAAACCACACTCTGACTTTGTACATTAGATGTCACTGGACTGGGAGCAGTGTGTGCAGAATGGGGCCACGCATGGTTTAGCGCAGCCCTGCGCAAGCAACCCGAGGAAGGGCACAACTTTCTCATGTAGACGACAGAAGAGTGAGTAAAGGAAAGCATAAAAACAGAGCTGGGAGCTAGCTGGAGCCACAGGGAAGAAAGGCCTTGGCAGGAGAGTGGTTCTTGCTGGTCTTGGTGTGTAGTGTCCAGAGTGCACCTGGGGTGATGTGTGTCAAAGCTGAGGTAGCAACGAGGTCAAACTCTGTTCTGCAGCTGTAGACCCCCTCTCCTCACCAAGGATGTGCAGATAAGAGATCTATCTCTGAGGAAGATGGACACTTTAATTTCCTTCTCATGTGGAGCCCTGGGTTGAACTACTTGCTTTATCTCAATGACTGAAGGAAAAACAAGAGAGAGTCCTCTATGCTTGCTGCTAGCCATGGCAACTGCAGTAATAAATGTGTGCTGAGACAAATGTACCCCAGCCAGGCTCACATGTACAAATAGTAGTACAGGCTATGGTTGCTTAATATCCCAAATGAGTGGCTAATTACTTCATGAGCTAGTTAAGAGTACCTAGGCACTGTCTATGCAACCTGGTAAAAATAGATCTCATGCACTCAAAACCAGGTCAGACACAAAGCAATGCAAAAGAAATGGTCTGTAGAAGGGTTAGTGACACGTGTCTTCACCATTTGCCCTTGTGCAATGGGTATTCATGAGGGCACAGCATGGCAAAACTGAGCATGCAAACCTTCAAGGATTGGTGAAGCTGGGTATTCGTGTTGAAGAAACCAGAACAGTGCTGAACTTAGATACTGCCCCATGCTCCTGACAAATCCCCTTATAAATAATGCTGAAAGTCCAGCCAGACAATGCTTTTGTGTAGGCAAAATGTTTCTCACTGCTATACAGAAAGCATAAACCACAGACAGACAGCAAAATTACACTTTCTTGTGTCCAAAAGCTGGAGTGCTGGAGTCATGGCCACAGGAGGGATTCATACGCTGAAGTTTAGTGTCAGTTGCTAAAATTGAAACAAGTTATTTGAGACACTGGAAATTCAAATATTCTTTCCCCATAGAAGGAATCTCTTCTTCTTGTGGGGCTACTCTGATCTGCCTCTGGAAGACACGGGCAGCACAGCACAACCACAGAGAGACCACTGAAACAAGAGGAAGAAGGGAAACTGAGGAAGAGGGATTATTTGAAGGAAGGCAGCTCAGAGTACACTCTTCTTAGTGTGCCCAGTTCACTGCTGTTGAATGACAGCAAGAGAATGATGGTGGCATTAGTTTATTTTTTTATTAAGGAGAAGTGTTGTGTAAGCCTAGATGCATGAAAATATAAATTGAATATTACTATTATACTACAGTTTCAATATACTGCATATGCTATGTGTGCCTAGTATTTTCTGAACTGTACAAATCCCTGCAAATTTGCTGCTAGACACTAAAAAAAAATGCTTCTGTGGTTGCAAATTAAAATTTTTTGAACTTTTGCTTTGCAGGAAATGTGACTTGTTATTCCACCCAAGACCTCCCCAAAAAATGCAATTTTGAAATATATCTCTCCCACAAATCCTTAGGGATTTCAGTTCAACAGAGGAGTTATGGGGAAGATTCACCATTGTAAGATTTTACAATGATTTGGAGTTTGACGCTCTCTGAAAATAGCAGATCATCTGAGAGCTGGACTATTTATGTCCTGGATTTAGACACAATTCCACTGACTTAGTTGTGTCTTATCACTCTCTTTGTTGCCTTTGGATTAATGGTTTTTGGTTTTCTGGCAATAGGTTGTCTTGGTTTCATTTCAAATACCTGGCCAACATTATAAGTGGGTCTCAGGAACTACAGTTCTAAAAGTAGCAAAATATTATTGAGTAATCTGAGAGGCAGGGAGGCAATATGTTAGTAGGCAAACACTTGTTTAATGTGACAGCGTGCTATAATTTTAGACAATAATTCTATCTGATGATCATAAGAATGAATGCTTTTGTTGTTTAAGACCACAACCTTTTATCTGAACATCTGCATCTTTCCAAAGTAAACTCTACCGGTTAAGGCTTGCTTCCATTCTCAACACTTCTGATCAGGGGCTAGATAAAGACCACTAGCCTATGGTCTGGAGGTGAATCCACAGCTTGGATAACTGGGGTAAAGTGCTTCTTGCAGCAAGATCTGCTTGTTCCTGACAAGCATACACATATATTTTTTGAGGGGTGAAAAAGACTAGTGCAGGGTGGGAGGAGGAGGATAAGAAGGGAAAGCAAGCAACATGGCACAAGGACACTACAGGGGAGGGTTAAGCTCACAACTTGTCCATTCTTTTCTTTCAGGTAGGAGGACGCAGTAGCTGGAACTGGTTTTTACAATAGATCACCACCACTTTTACTTTGCAGAAGACAATATATACCACCAGCCTCTGTATTTCCCCCCTTTTCTGTGCATGTTTTATTGTAATGGCTGGTGGGCTGCTTGTCAGCTGTGAGCACCAGTGGATTTTCTTGATGATTCCTCAGCCACTGAGCACAGAAGCTACACCAATATGTGCACCCAGGGTCAGGAAGAAAATAATGCAGAAGTCTCCAGAGCAGCTGTACAAGATGGCCAAAAACAGGAGGTGTTTTTCTTTCCCCTTGCTTGCTGAATGCAGCTTTGGGAGAGCTGTGCTCCTTGCTGGAGTGTGGCCCTGCCTTGCCAGAACAGATACCCATTTGGCATTGCAAAGCCCAGAAGAGGTTACCCGGTCAAGGTGGCTGTCTGGAGCAGTCTAAACAAATTCTGTGTTTCTGGGAATTGGCACTCCGTTGGTCAGAGCACTGGTCGTGTGGCTGCTGGCATATGAGCTCTACAAACAGAGAAAAAAAAGTGTCAGGACTATTTTAATAAAGGATTCCAATGGGAGTCAAAAGCATGTTGATGATTTCTTTCATGTGTTAATGCCATTAGCTACCTCAGGCATTAAGCGTGGGGAGTACCAGTAACTGACAGTGCACTAAGTGGGGAATGAATCATTTTATTTTTATTTAAGTAACTTTGTTGTTCTCATGAAATTTGGCCTCGGCAACACTGTCAGGTTTCAATTAGTGTTGGTAACTCTGGTTCAGAAAAAAAAAAATTAAACTTGATCCATGATGTGTTACTAGAAATTTGACAAAGAGTGCCTTCCAGCCCCCTTTAAAGTGGTCTGAGTCATGAAGGGCATTGAGAAAAAACAGGCCTATGGCAGACAAACTGCTCTTGTGTCCTGGTTTTTCATGGAGGATGCAAATAGAGAAAGTTTCCTTATGTTTCTCTATGGCCAGCCCATCCAACTTGCAGCATGTCTTAGGTCAAAATGCATACGTGTTGTACAAACTAAGCTTTTGTGCCACTTCCTTAGCAAGGACTGCTGAGAATTGTTAGATTCATAGCAGAAAACACATCACAGCTGGAGATGGGGACTTCTGAAAGCAAGAGGAACAAACGCACGAGCAGCTTTGCAACCAGAGAAACATTTTCTTTTGTGCTGATCCTGACCGGCTGCATGCTACTTTTCTATGTGAAATGCAGAGCAGAAACAAGAGTAGGGCTCTAGAGAGAGAAGGGCAGAACCCCTGAGGTTACACTCTGCTCGAAAGTTAAGATCTTCAAAACCCTATGTAATGGTATCCTCCCCTCCCCGAACCTTCATGTGCCTGAAAGCCCAAATCCAGAAGGGAGTTGGTCCTAAAGAGGACCTGCAAGTCTCCTTCCTCGGGTGTGTGCTCCTACTCCATCCCCTACTGTGAGCCTGGCTCGGGAGCGAAGCTAGCTGGTTGGAAATTCATGGTTCTTCTTTGCAGGGTTAGTCTTCACCTAGTTCAGCCCTGAGAGCTGGCTCCCTGCCCAGATGAGCTGGATGGAGAAGCGTAGAATGGCAGCGGAGCTGACTAAGCCTGGCTTTGACTTACAGGGAACTGATCTTTCCCCTCCGCCAGAAACGTGGCAGCTGTCGGGGCCTGGAGCTCGGCATTGCCTAACTGATTTTGCTAAGCAGACCTAGAAGTATCAAATCAGTTCCATAGAGAGTGAAAAGCATTTCAAGAGTAATTAATATGAAATCTCCTTGAATAAATTTTAATGGGCAGATGCCTGTCTCTTGATACAGGCCCAGTTACTGAGTCATTTAGTAAACAAAGGAGTACTGCTATTAGTTAAGCATGCAGAGTTGACCCTCTTTAACTCAGTGAAGAGTCTGGGGACTTGTATCAGAGCTTCAGAGCCTGCAGGTCAGCATATGCCTAAAAATGAGTGAAAACCAGAGCTTGTAAAGGTTAACCCTAAAGTCTCTATGCTATATACAAGAGAGAGAAAAACAATAATACTACAGAACTGCTCAGGCAGACTAGTCTATGTACTTAAGTCAGTCAAGTCTGGAGGAACCATCCTGGGAATTAGAGGATATTGCATTATTGCTCCTGAACTTCTTTGCTGAGGTTGCCAGTGGGTGTGCCAATAAATTCCAGTGTCGGCTGCGCTTTAGCAAGTGGCCCCCTAACAGTCAAGCAATGATTAACAAAATGCCTGCATGTATTTCTTCCCCTGCAGACGTCAACATATAAACTGGCAATTAAATGAAACCTTTTTTTAGCATGTGAAGACTGATGTATAAACACACAAGTGTGTATACATAGTTATATATTTACATATTTAGATATATAATATATATTTCTTTTTTGTTTGGTTTTGTTTGGTTTTTTGGGGTTTTTTTTGGTTTTTTGGGGTTTTTTTGTTTTGTTTTGTTGTTGTGGGATTTTTTTTTTTTCTGGAAAATTGCCTATGATGAAATTGTCATTACAGTTAGATATGAAACTTTGAGTCCTGGGTGTACAAATACTACACATCTTCAAAGGAGATAAGAGCACTTTGTGTGAATGACAGCAGCAAATTCACCTTTCCTGTGTACTAAGTAACCATTTCACCAGCCAGCTGACAGCTGATGTAGGAAGAAGAACAAGACAGCTGATCAGAAGCATTAAAAAGGTCTCAATATGCACAATGAGAAGAGCAAAATGGACTACCGAACCTGTTTGACCTGGTATGACTGTGCGTTGGGCCTTAAAATTGCTAAATCTAGTTCCCACTCCTCCTCACTTCTCACTCATGTCTAGACCAAACAGTGAATTTAAGGTACTTTTACCACAGCATCTGTTTGCTTGGGAACTTCACTGGCCATCTTGACCACTCTGACTTTTTATGTCTGAAATGTGGTCTCTGGGTCAGCTGCTGCAGCTCTCAGTTTGCCTGTCTGCATTGTGCTTTCTCGACTCATAAAAGTCCTGGCTCATTAGGGAAGCTTCTGACAGTTTGACAATAGTGTCTACCCATTGCATACATATGTTTAAATCCGTTTTCATCTACATTCACATCCAACTAGTGCACAGCATTCGCTTTGTAGTTGTGGCATAATAGCCACAAAACTTCTGATGCATTATGAAATCATATGTTTGTAGCCTTTTCCTTAATGAATTACAGTGTAATCAGACATCTCAGCATCAAAACACCCACTCAGAAAGTGAAGATGAGAAATACTTAGAAGACAGGACACAAATAATCTGGAACAAAATCCCATGAGTGGCAGTGTTGGCATCAGTGCTTTGTGATTATCTGTTTTACACACACTCACACAAGTTGATATGATTCACTTTGAACGCTTGACCTTTTTTTTCCTTGCACAAAACAATTCAACTTGAATTCAGACTGATAAATGAAGGAACTGAGCTATCAAAAGGGCAAGGAATGAATTACTGTAATCAGATTAGAAACATTAGGGCTTTAATATTATAATTTAACTAATGATCAGTAACTACTGGAACAGAAAAATATCAAAACCACCAGATGAGGTTATCCCTTCCCCTTGTGTAATCAATATGTATCAATTTTTAAAACTAATTATATAAGGATACCTTTTGAATACTGGCACTTTTCTTCTCTCTTTATTTGTAACAGTGATGGTACAAAGAAGAGGTCAGGACTCTCAGTACAAAAGGAACTTTGCTTGCTGCCAGACCACTGAGGGTGTAAGGGGGAAGACCTGTCACTCTGCCAGAAAGGTCTCTTCTCAAGAAAAAAGCCCAGACAGGATGACCCACTGAAGTTTTCATTGGGAAACTCATGAGACCAAGTTGATCAGGAAGAGCCTGACGGCACATGTGCTTCAGAGGAATTCTTAAGAAGGAACTGAATTAGAAATTTCAGGCTTCATTGTCTTCTACAAACTTCCACAAAATAAGAGGTTAACAGAATTTCATGTAAAGCCACGGGTCTGAGTAAAACATTTCACTTTCATTTAGGTGGGGTTTTTCTCCCCATTCTGGTAGATAAGAGAATGAATCACTGGAATTTTTGTACTCTCCATTTCTAAGCAGGGGAAGGGAGGGCTGGTTATTTCTGGTAGGATCAGTGTTTGTAGTGGTTTCACTCTGCATATTTCCCTTCTACAAAATCAGATGCTCTGTGCCAGAGTTCAGAAAACAAACCCATCTCACCTAAAGTAGGATACACTTCTGAGAACTACTGGACCTTCCTTACAAGCCATCGTTTAGCCTGTTGGGATCAAGGAGACAAAATGCAGCCTACTTTCTCTGCTACTTCCCAGCAAATAATAGAGTCTCACTCAGGTGCCATCTGCAGTGAAAAATAAGAGGTCCTCACACTTGTTTTTGAGTTCCCTGGAAAAATGACTCGGCTTGCGCTTGGATTTTACCACCAAGACCACTGACTTGAGTGAAAAGCCAACCTTTGGCATGTGGGCTGTCATTGTGATTGGTATAGCTTTTCCTAATGACATGTTCCAGTGCTTAAGCAACGTGAACTGCCTTTCAACATTTTTGACAAGGTGTCAGAGGGATATTTTTATGTCTGAGAGTGAATGAAAACTTTTCGAAGTACTGGTCACCAGCACACAACCTTGCCTGAGATATGATCCAAGACTGAAGCAAAGGAAACTTTGCTGCCAGGTTGCAATGGCTTCGTATCAGACTCTTGCTCTTTCTTCCCCTTCTGTTCCCTGGCAACATGCAAAGATAGAGCAAAATCTGAAGAAAGGAAAATAAAATAGAAACATAAATCAAAATAAATTAAGCACAATACAATAAAATAAATTAATCTAAGAGTATTCCCTTAATATTGAGCAGCTTTAACAGTGAAAATCATGAATTTAACTCCATTTTAAAATGCCCTTCCTTGGCAAGCTACTCTGCCATATCAAGGACAACAGGAGTTTAGTCTGTTAAAAAATTTTAAAATTTAACGAATTTAATATTTTTATATTTAAAATGTTTTAGTATATTAAAATAATGGTGAAATTACATGCTGTTGTAATTAGACTGTTGGCTATTTGCTAAGACTAACCATTTGTACTGCACCTAATTTCATTCTATCCTGCTTTAAATTAATCCTTTTCCTACTGAAATCAAGATTGATGCTGCCATTAGCCTTAGGAAGAGTGGCTTCAGACAGCTTTTCAGATGTTCAGAGCAAATATTTCAGGTTTTTTTAGTCTGTAAATTGACATGGCTCCCTGTGAATAGACTGTGATAGTAAGATCTCAGGAGCCACTGAAATGGGACAGCAGAATTACACTCTCATGGCAAAGAGCATTGCTCTCAAGCGTGCAGCAAGGCTCTAGGACAGAAATCATGAGGAAAATCTGCCTCCATCATAAAGGTGGGATGATGGTTTAGCCCCTAGGGAGATCCCTACATCTAAATAATTATAAAATATCGAGTATTTTTGGATGGAGCTGTATCTACTGAAAGACCAACCATAAAAACCATAGTAAAAGCTTACTGTTAACATGGTTGTCCCACAGGGGCTGTATAAGGGCTTTTTCACATAATCATCCTGTGACTGCTTAAGATTCTGCCAGTAACAGGGATTTTCCCTCTTTCTTTGGACTATACATTTTGTCAAGTGCAATAGGAATTTACCTGGAAAGGAAGGGGATGAAGTTCACTTACACAGAAGCTGACACATGAGCCCTGCAAAAACCACTTTACCACTCCCAGAGAAAGCATCAGTGTTATTTCCTTATTTTGAACTATAGGAGTTCACATCCTCATTTCTTCTATGGGCACTTTCACATCACACACACACAGAGAGAGAGAGAGAGAGTGAACATTATCTCATTCTCCTTTTGAGTTTATAGTCCACAGGTTCACTCCTTTTGCTGGCCTCTTGGATCTTTGGAATCAGCACATTTATATTCAAAGCCGAGGACAGATATCTCAAGGAGAGGAAAAAGGCACAAATCAGGTCTTGCCTCTGGCAGAAGCTCTTGGATGACCTTCAGAAAGTTACTTGTGAACTCTGTCTCTTTTACCTATAAAATAAAGAGAATATTACTTCTTTTGTCTTAATGTAAACTAAAAAAATCTAGAGTTTAGGCACTTTCTCATATATGAGAAAGCTCCGACCAGTCTTTGGAGCCAGTGATCTGCTACAACCTCCCTTGGCCACCCATGCCAGAATTACTCAGAATTTTATTCAAAGGGCAGTTGTCATAGTTTGTAGTTGCCCTGAATGTCCTGACTACTGCTTATAGGTAATTCTCTAACTTCAAATTGAGAATAGGAGGCTTGGTTGAGCCAAGTAATGACTCAGGTCAGTCTGCTATGTCAGAACAGCACTTGCCTCAAAAGTTGCCTTGTTCTCTGGGTGCAGCTGTGCTCAAGCCAGGCATGTGTTGCTTAAAAAAATGTCTCTCTTTATGACTCAGAGGTGAATATCCTGGGCCATTTTTATGGATTTTACCCTCGATTTCAGATTACTTTCGTCATCAGTGCTAAATCCCTTCAGTAAGGCTAGGGGAGCTTTCCACTGGTCAAATTGAAGATGTGACACACTGCCAACAGAATCTAACAGGACTAAAGCAGGACAGAAGCAAAGGGTTTGTAGCCCAGTAGCTGTAGCAGTCAGATGGAATAAAGCTGTCTTGGTTTCTGGTCCCTGCTTCCATGCTTTTGTAGATTATCCAGTACCTATTGTTTACACAGGTGATGTAGATTTAAAATGTCACATCAGTCCCATACGCAGCTCCACTTGGAAGAACTGAGTCTTGCCTGGAGTTGTTGTGGAGTGGATACCTCTTCTCCCACTTCTTCCTGCAAGTCCAGTGTTGTAGTGTGCCTTTCCTGCCTTGTATGTATGAAGACAGAGCTCCTGCAATACCTGGATGATTGTGTAAGATAAGGGAGAGAATTACATACTACACACTTGTAACTCTTCATGGGCAGCTTACAAAACTCCTCAAAAACATCCATCCATTCTCACAACATGCCTGGGAGGTAGATAAGGTTTATTATGCATACAAGCCATCATTTACTGTGTACCAAGAGACACTACTCTATTGCTGGTGCACCAAAGATAAACAGCTTGCCCAAGCAAAGCCTGGAAGGGAACTTCGGGTTGCTCCAAATAATGCGCTTCAACCCTTAGGCCAAAGCAGCATTTTCAAAGTTATTTAACCTGGCAAAAGTTAAGGCAATGGGTTACACCACTGCAATGAATCCAGTGCTCCTGGTTTACCACAGCAGGGATGAACATGGCAAAGGAGACACGAGAAGGGCTGATAAGGCCGGCGGTGCTCTCCTGTGCGTGTGTGCACCTCAGCTCTGCCCTCCTGGGGGTGAGCACTGCTTCTAGACAGTGTGATGAGTCAAGGTATTGTGGCTGAGACGCAAGCATTGGCTCTGTCACCAGGCAGACAGACAGACATTCAAAGAAACCACAGCCCTCTGGTTTCTTTACCCTTGTTTGCTTAATCAAGTTTGGGTTGTGTGTGCGTGTACACATTTTTTCACCCACAGCACAAACAAACACTGCTTAACACCTGAGGGTGGCTGGCTCTCAGAAGTGCCTCTGGAAAGATGACTCAGAGGACGAGTAGTGGGAGGCTCCTATGGCATTCGTCCTAACGCGGGAAAGAGCATTCCCTCTTACTGTAAGTGATCTAATTATATTACTGTAAATCTCACTCTCACATTTTCAGCTACCTCCGCATCAGCTCTCAGGCTGAACTTATGTAATTGTGGAAAAGTCTCTGTCAAACACAAGATTCCTGCTGCATGCCACATTGTTTGCAGAAGACTTGTATGTGAGAGTGAGCAGGGAAGGGAGACTTCAGTGCAGAAGACTGAAAGTGATACTTTCTCTAAAGGTCATGAATTTGTGCACTAAATTACACCATGGGCCTAAAACAACGGCAAAGAGAATAAGCAGTCTAAGAAAGGTATGTTGTTTTCTTCAGTGGTATAAATCCCATTTAGATGGGCCAATTATTTACTCCTAATGTTCCAATTAAAGACAATAATCCTTCTACTTCTTGTCCTCTGTCTCACCTAGTGTCTCTGATCTTATCATTAGGCTGCTGATAGAGTCCTGGATAGAGTTCATTTCAGTGGTCCTCCTCCTCTATCCCCCTAAAGGTGCTCCCCAAAAGCCAGCTCATCTCACACAGACCCCTGTTAACATGGGAAGAGGACCCAGGACTAAGGTCAGGAGCATCTGGTAAAAGAGGATTGTGGTAATGATTTAGGAGCAACAACCACTTGGGGAATAAAAGGTGCTTTATGGCAGTGCCAGTTATTATTACTCTGGCCAACTGATCAGGCCTCATTAAGTGAGTGTATGGACATGACTCTACTATTGGGGCCTATTGAGGGAGAAGGTAACCAAAGAGCTATGGAATGATTCTGGTTGGAAGGGACCTTACAGATCATCTAGTTCTACATCCCCCACCACAGGCAGGGACACCTTCCACTAGACCAGCTTGTTCAAATCCCTGTCCAACACTTCCAAGGATGGGGCATCCTAAGATGCTCTGGGCAGCCTGTGCCAGTGCCTCACCACCCTCACAATGAAGAATTTCTTTCCATCATATAATCTAAATCTCTCTTTTTTCTTAGTTCAACACCATTCTCTCTTGTCCTGTCACTATCTGCCCATGTAAAAAGCCTGTCTCCATCTTTCTTATAAGCCCCATTCAGATATCAGAAGGTGCTCTAAGGTCTCCCCAGAACCTTCTGTTCTCTAGACTGAGCAACCCCAACTCTCAGCCTGCCTTCATAAGGAAAGATACTCCAGCCTTTTCATCATCTTCCTCTAGGCTTGCTCCCAGGAATTCCATGTCTTTCTTATGCTGGGGAACGAAGGGCTGAGTGTAGCACTCCAGGTGGGAGTCTCACAAGAGCAGAGTAGAACGGGACAGCACTTCCCTCAACCTGCTGGCATCTCTTCTTTTGATGTAGCCTATGGTGTAGTTGACTTTCTGGGCTGGTAGTGCACACTGACAGGTCATGTCCAGCCTCTCACCCACAAGAGCATGCATGTCCTTCTCCCCAGGGCTGCTCTCCATGAGTTCTTCTCCCAGTCTGTTCTTACATCTGGGATTACCTCAACCCAGGTGCAGCACTTTGCATATGGACTTGTTGAACCTCATGAGGTTCTCGTGAACCCAATTCTCACAGCTGTCCAAGTCCCACTGGATGTCTTCCCTTCCTTCTGTTGTATCTGTTGTATGCACAGCTCAGCTTTGTGTCAACTGCTGAAGGTGCACATGATCCCACTGTCTATGTCATTGATAAAGACATTAAAGAACACTGGTCCCAAAACATAGCCCCATGGGACAACACTCGTCATCGGCCTCCACATAGACATAGAGCTGTTGATCATGACTTTCTGTCTGCATTTGAAAATAAAAGGGAGGGAAGAGCACTGCCTGCAAGCCTGCTCTCTCTGCAGCTCAGACATCACTAGGAAATGAAGCAGAGGCACAAATGGATGCAGCTGTGTGTGCCAGTGCTTGCCAGAGCAGCTGAACGGAGTTTCAGACAGATACAGGTACCAAGGACGCAGTCAGAGCAGCGCCCTGAGCATGCCCTGAGAAAATCTCTGAGAAGGTGCTTGAGACAAAATGTAGACTAGTAAAGAAACCTGAATGGCAGAAGATTCTGAGCATGTCTCTGCAGCCTGGCGCCCCTGGTTGCTGCCATTCCACATGCATGCTGAGCCAGCCTGGGAGGAGAGCCCGAGCTTGTCTGTGCCGCCCCTCGGAAGATGCTGCTGTGCTCAGCTGGCTGAGCTCCAGCCGCCTCCGAGCCCTGCGGAGCAGCCTGTCCGCATCTGATCAAAGGCACGTCTGCACAGCCTCTGAGATGATTCTGATTCCTTTTTCAAATTGGTTTTATTTTAACCCTTGCTCCCTTCAGAGAAGAAAAAAAAACGCATAGCAAAACACATATACCTGGTAAGGGTTAAACACATATACCTTGTAAATAAGTTAGAACATCTCAAGCAATTGACACCACCATCTTCTCCATTTAACCGAGGCAGCCCACTTGGACTGTGCATTTTATAGTCGTGATGGTTGAGACAGAAGAGGCAATGTTATTCCAAAAAGATAATTTCTAGAAGAGCCCAGAATTTGATCTATTTTCCAGGGAATCCAAATGGCAATAGGCTATATAAAAAAGGGAGGGAAATAATCACTTTAGCCCGTACTTCTAAATCAAATTAAACAAGCAAAGAAAAAAAAAAATGCATGCGGTCAACCAAGAAGTAACACCAGAGTCCAGGAAATTGTCAGACAAAGCAACTGCAGCTCATATGGACCCCTTTCTGTTTGCTAGGACTACACTTGCACCTCTGCACAATGTCCACATTCAAATTCTAGCTAAACTAAGGAGGGGTGAAGAAGTGATTTTCTGAGGTAGGCTCAAAATGGAAATATGAACGGGGAATTTGTTCCAATGCCCTCCACAGAAAGAGAGAATATGAGGGTGTAACAACAGCATGAGCAACAAGATGCTGATAGCGACCTGAAAGAGCCAGGGATTATGTGTCTAAGTTCCAAGTAAAACTTTTTTTCTGTAGTTGCTATTGTTTCTATAAATGTGTCATTAAGACAAAGCCTCACATTATGCCCTTTAAAAAACAACACAGCTCATTCTGTCAAGAAGTGAGCTTTCTGTAGCTACGGTAGTTGATTATTTTATCCTGTGAATTCTTCCAAAAAGCACACACATACACAAACTCTATAAATTGCACTGAATTTTTATGTACACATGGATATTACAGTTGACCCATCAATATACATATATTGAATTTTATCCGTTTTCTTATTATTTATTGCACACACTCGAAAATGAGAGGGCAAATAATGTAGATATATTTAGGACTCTGTCCTGCTTCAATTGAATTGAAGTGAGTATCTTTGATGTTTTCCAATGCTCTTTTCTCCCACATGAAAATCCCATCTCTTGTCATCAGATGAGTAACTGGAAATCTCAGCCTGTCTTTAAGAATCAGGGCTCTGCGCTTTAAGGCTGCAAGCATGTCCTCAGGACATGAAACCAAAACACTCAAAGATCCAAAGGCAATAAAAAAAGGACCTGAAAATCATAATTTTTTAAGACCCTGAAGCTTTAAAGCCACTCCCACGATTTTGGGGGACTAAATTGGCAGGACTGGAATTCGTTGACTTGCACTGGGCAAGCCATTGCCCACGATGTCAGCACCTCCTCTCCCAGAGGGTTGGATGTGTCTCTTCTGCCCACAAGGTACTGGTGATACATCCCTACTAAGGACAATTTTCTAGATTTCTCTGAGTCACCCCACTCTTATTAAAGAGAAAAAAAATTTTAAGAAATTTAACAGGATCAAACAAAGACTGTTACTCTGTTTCAGATCCTCAAAATGCTCTAATATCTTTTATCCCTCAGTTTTACAACACCCTTTTATATATACAAATGGGGTGTAAGGTAGCACAGAATTCTGGATTATTTAACTTGCAAAGGTATGGAGTATAGCTAGAAAAGCATAAATGTAAGGAGATATCTGTAAGGTGTCATTTCAGAGCTAAACACAGGTAACAAAATGAGTGTCTAATCCTTTTATTCAGTTGTGACAGACCTGTGTGCTGTGTGTGTGATTTCCCAGAATTAGTACATTAAATGATTAAAATAAAATAAACACACTAAAGAAATACAAACTAGACAAAATATCTAATTATCACCTAAGAAAAATGACACCTGGTTA
Source organism: Tichodroma muraria (assembly GCA_013390105.1). Lineage (NCBI taxonomy): Eukaryota > Metazoa > Chordata > Aves > Passeriformes > Sittidae > Tichodroma > Tichodroma muraria. Next base: position 16,820 of record WAAG01064915.1, on the reverse strand, counting down.
ATTAAGCACATTCTAATTGAACTGAGATGAACATAAAGATAAGTTGAATTTTCTTGCTGAAGCACGGCCTCATTTAAAAATAATTCTCAAAATGCTAAGATCTATTCCTTATCTTTGCTTCAGCGTTAACAAGCATGAAATCTATCTAACTGGTTAAAATGTGTAAAAAAAATCCTATGACAAATCGCAATCAGCTGTCACATTTGCCTGTTTTATGTCTTCATTGTTCACTGTCTGTGAACATTTATTCAAGCCAAGTGTTGTTGGTAAGAATATTGGTTTTCATTTAACTGAGAATATCACTAGGATCATATAACTATCTAAGCACTTGTTGCAAATATTGGTAGATGAAATGGATCTCCAACATATTTGAGAACATAATGTAACCCTAGCTAAGGCTGTGAAAGCACAAGAAATTTCCATTTCCAAGGGACTCCTAGGAAATCGACATTTATTTTTCTCAGAATCAGAAGAAAAAAGAATTGCCATGACTGAAAAAAAATTTCATTGTATCACTATACTTTTATTTCTGTGATAAACAGCGAATTACAGTTTGAAAATAAAAGTAGCTTGGAAAAAACACCTCCTCCCCCTTAGCCTCCCTTCCAAAAATGTTGAAATGGAATATTTTGACCTTCTCATAATACTTCTTCCCAATTTTTTTCCCCAAAACAAAAGGTTGTGAAAATCAACATGCCTCAGAGAGCAGTTTTGGTTAGACAAAATGGCATTTTCTAATGGAAAAAAGGCATTCCATTGAAAAAAAAAAATTAACCAGCTCGAGCAATAACTCTGGATTTCACACTCTGGGCTAAATTTGCAACCCTTTGCCCTCTGCGATGAACTGGAACACTTGAGAAGTAAGGAATTAATCAGGGGAAAGAAGCACCCTCCCAGTACAGTTTGGAGACTATGTGGGGGGACTACTGGAATGGATCTGCACAGGCATGCTGCTCTACGGGTTCCCATGGTGCTTGCTCCCAGTAGTCCAATTACAGCATCAGAGACAGATTTGTAAGAGTCGAATTTTTTTCCTTTTCTGAGGAAATAGCTTCATTTTGTTTTGTTTCTTGCTGTTCTTGGCATGAAATTCATGTTTTATTGGTATGAAATACAAGTCTGTTTTGACACTTGCAGAGACAACGCAGACAGAGTGAAACATCTTTCTAGCTATAAACTGAAGTTTGTAAGCCTTGTAAATAGTTTTTTATTGCTCATATAGTATAAAAGAAAAAATATAAAATTTGTTACAAACACAGATAAGTTATCTGTGTCTTGCTGTGTGCTTTCCTCTTTCTATCAAAACAGGAACCTGGTTCACCAAGAGCATCTGATCCTTTCACGTACTTCAGCACATGAAGCAATAAGCAAATCCCCAAAATCTGAGTACAGCTTCACTGCATAGCTGTGAAACTTTACCTCCCATTAGGCTTGGTAGAAAGTTGCTTCTCCACAAGCAAGCTGTAGTGACAAGAAAATATTGCTGCTTCTTTGGTCTGCAGTGGCTAAGAAATGATGAACTAATAAGGAGAGTCTGGAGGTTTGGTGTGTGCTGTTGGAAAGCCATTGGCCCTACTTTAAGTTGCTTTTGATCTACCATAAGAGCTAAAGTCTACAGGACCAAAGCCAGCACATTTTTGTCTCGGAAGAGGCACAGATCTCTTATCTATGTCTTGCTCTCATACCTAATACAGCATAAATGCAACTTTCATCCTATAAGGACTTGAGGCTAAAGCAGGCAGGAAACAATGTTTTCTCCTCTCTCAAAACTTTTAAAGACTTTTTTTTTCAATAAGTCTGTACCTCATTAAGATGAATCAAAAGCCTTTAAGCCCTTTTCTTCTACTTTGAGAATGAAGACTTCGTACCCAAGACACAGGAGATGTAGAGGCCTCAAGAAGGACCAAACTGCTGCATCTGTACCCAAGAGTGGAGCAGTGCTGGGGAACTCTCAAGATCTGTGGCACCTTCTTGGCCAGGAACACTGTTGCATGCTCCATCCCTTGGAGCAGGGTCTGAGGCACTGGGGCTGTGACCCATGCTAACTCCTGAACCGTGCTAGCAAGTGGAGCTAAAATTGTGCCCGGAAACTTTCTAGCAGTTTGATGGCATGCCCATGTTCCAGCATCCAAATCCATAGCACTGACATTATGATTTTATCAGTATCATCATACTGGGTCAGACTAAGGAGCTGCTCTAAAATCTTGCACATGAGTACTCCATCCCCCAACTGTTAGTGCTTTTGCTCTAAGTCATATTTTAGGACGGTTGATAACATCATGTGTCAGTTTTAACAGGATGACACTAAGTGCTGTGCCATCCTGAGGGCTCCACATACAACTAGCTATCATTGTTTAGGATAATGAGAAGCAGAATTTTACCCAGGCAATGGAAGACCTTGTATGAGTACTGTGGGATGGAATGGAAGAACAGGTGGCTGTGTGTAATCAGCTCAGGTTTGCTCCAGCCCTGCTGAACCCAGATAGCTTACTGCAATGTAATTTAAGTATTGTGGCAGCACATTTGTCCTTTAGGATATGGGAGAGCTTTTGGACTTGGTATACAGCTGCCCTATGCATTTGTGACAAGTAGTAATTAAACACAAGCTTTTAATATTGAATATTTCTTCAAAGCTGGTACTCTGGAAATGCTTATTTTAATTGTGAAACTCAAACAGAAGGGTACAGAAATTCACACTGCACCCATGTATCATGGATTTACTTTCTTTCTCATCAAAAAGGTATGAGAGAGTTGTCTTCTCCTTCCGGAAGATTGTAGGATAGTTTTGTCTCCTCGCCAATGTGCAAGGCAATGGACCTTATCCTTGCTTGTGACAGTGAATACTTCTGAAAATGACATCTGGTGCTCTTGTCCTTTTTAGCTCTTATTCAAGTTTATCCTGATGAAATGTTCTGGCATCTTTCTGAGGCTTTTCTGCTTCTCTGCCAAATGTTAACCGGTGCCTGTTCCTGTACATTTCAATACTCTCTCCCACAGATGTAGTGATTAGCCTCAAGCATCTTTCTCTAAGACTTTAACATACCTTCAGAAACCTGAGTGGGACCTTTCTTCTGTGTGACGTTATTCCTAAATATTTAATTTCTAAGGGCATCCATTGTTCTATGGTCCTGCAGGTCTGCAGGTGTGCTCACTAAGAGCTCAATATTTGCCTTACTTTATGTTTTCCATAAATGCTGTCCCTCTCTGGTCTGTGGGTGATTTAGAAGCACCTGTCTCATGCAAAATAATCTGTGGCTGAATCTGGTTATGCGCCCCCTAGTCTTGAGGAGGCATATAACCACATCATGGGTCATTTCAATACTCTCCATAGCACGTAGAGAAGGCCAGTAATTTGAAGGTTTATCAATCTGAAAGTTGATGTTGAGTGGATTGCCAAACTGTTTATTGCCCTTAAAGCACAGTTTCTTCCTGTACATTTTGGGTTGCAGCCTGAAACAAAAACAACCAGTCAGCAATAATAAGAACGTGTATACACATTATCTGTTGGTATGTTAATATCTTTTATTTGCACAACTCACCAGATTATTGTCTGATGGATGGGTTTAGAGTCTAAAATTATCTCTTAGAAGGCAGTTTGTGCTTGCTCAAGCACGTGGACTTGAGACGACAATCTGAGGTGCAGTCAATGCTAGTAAAAATTGTACTTTGCTGGATGTCAGTGATTCACTCCCAAAATATGAAGCACGATAAACTGAGAGGAAAAATAAGTAAAATACCTCTCAAGGGGAAGCTGCATTGAAGAAAAAACAGCTCGGCATCAACTCTAAATATTTGCTATACAGAAGTGAGGCAGAGCTCTACCTCAGACACTCCTGCTGGATTTCGCCCTTTCAGTGGCACAGAAGCCTTTATTGTAGGGCCATTTCCCAGCATTTCAGTGGAATATCGTGTATCTCCAGACCCTTTAGTGAAACATCTTGGTCCTTAACTGCAACTTCAGCTTTGTGGATTACTCTTCCAGTACTGAGGAATGACTGCATTGACTCAGGAGTGAGAAGCTCTTTACTGCAGTAGTGCTTCTCAGTAGCATAAGTGAGAAGGAGCTTCACTTCTGTCATCACCAAGGACTTGTGTATGCCTGAGAACTGGTAGAGGTGTAATTAGATTGACTTAAAGCCAGTCTGCTTAAGTCACTGAAAATTTATTTAAGCAGAACAGAATGGCTGTAACCTCAGTTACGTCAATTTATCGTAATTTTTACTACAATATAAATGAGGTTAAAAACCTGTTTAACTGTTACTGGTATTTCTATTTTGTGGTACACCAGGATAGAAGTACTCCAGTGTGCCTGCTTACTTCCTCAGAAAGTTCTTCTAACTTTTCTAGGAAAGGACATCTATGTAACACTTAGACCAAGCCCTAGCAACCTGGAATACAAAGCTTCTGATGTAAAATAGGAGATGGGAACGTAGGATCAGAGATTTCCTTAGCTGATCTTGATACCCTCTTGATATTAAACAATCTTGTTCTTACTCCATCCCACTCACTCTTTCATACACACACTCCTACCATATGGTTTTGCTCCCTTTCACAAGTCTTCAAGAGAGAAAGGCCCAGGCTCCATAAGCAAAATCGCAAGAGCAACATTATTTGAATTTTAAAAACATCTAACCTTTATATCTAGATTGGATTTTGTTATCAGAGGCATAGGTCTAGTTTGTTTGAAACCTCCTGGGAAAGGTCACACACAAGACTTTCTGTTATGTTGCAACAAGACCATCGTATTTTGAGTCACAGAGAAGACAGGATGAATGCACTCCTCCATGACCCAAGACTACATCTGAAACTTAATTATATTTGCTTAGCATTCATGCATGATTGTGTTCCTTTTCAATGGATAGGTTTTTTGCTTCCTGGAAAGCACTTTTGATTTCCAGGGATCTAAAAGAAATTATTCTTTCCCCAGGCAATGCTGACATCCCAACACTCCTTCTGACTGCTCTGGGCATGATTTTGTGTGTTTTTCCCAAGTGCACCAAAGGGCTCAGCATTCCCAGACACCCAAACCAGTACTCCATCACGGATGTTCTAGATATTCAGAGTATGCAAGAGGGGACTCAAAGCAAGAGGTCAATCTCTACTGAACTTTCTCCCTCACTATAAGGAATTTAGCACACTCTAAGACCATACTAAAAATATTTTAATACAATATTTTTGCCTTCCCTCCTTTTCTAGTCTTCGCTGCTTTGGGTCTTTGTCCTACTCAACTTGATTCTTCCTTTTCGCTCTGTTTTTCTGATTTGGGAGGTTTACCCTGTTAATTTTTTTCTATTTCTGTCTGTTGTTTCTCCAATTTGTCTAAGTCATCCTTCCCTCTTAGTTCCCTTGCCTCTCTTTCACACACTCTCTCTCTTTTCTTTTTAAAGACAGAGCAGTTTTGTATTCTTCCTTGTTTATAGTCATCCTGTTTTATTCACCCTCTTCTTGCTAGTTTCATAATTTTGCTGTGTCTACTGTGGTTGCTAGAGCTTGTGATGAATATGCAGCTAGAAACAGTCCCAGTTTAAAGAAATTTCCAATATAAATAGGAAATAGAGACAAAAAAAAACAAACAAAAAAACCCCAACAGTAGGAAAGAAAGGAAAACTTGTTATCTCCCTTTTACTGAGGGAAAACTGTGGCAATAAAAAGAGAAATAATATTTTTTAGGTCACACAGCCTGTGGCTGAACTGGGAGGAAATGCCAAGCTTCCCAGATTTCATTCAGCATCTTACTCATAATTTCTTGCTGATTTTTGCAAGTGTCTGCAGTGTAATGATTTGCAGTGTGATAATAATGGCGCTGTCCACAAAAGAGCAGACTTCCTGCACTACTATGGGTTTTCAAGCTTGCCATAAAACTTGCTGATTACTTGGCATACACGGCATTACAGACTAAGAATTATTTTAAGAAAAACAGGATGTTTTCTTCCAGGATGAATTCACATCTTATTGCAAAAGTCCACCAGACAACCAACCCTATAAGTTCTGACATCTGTATTTAACCAGCAAATTCTTTGAGGAAATTTGAAGTCATCCAGTTTTCCTAAGTTTTAGTCAGCTCCATTAAGAGGAACATTGATCCACATTCTAACATAACCACAGAATTCACCTCAGTCCATGTTCAAAACCTTTATTTGAAATAGGTGACATAATTAACAAGTCCTGATTGTTCTGTGATCAGTGCTTGAGACTGATGGCAGGATCAGCTGACACTTGCAGTATTGGATGTGGCTTACTTCAGCTATGCTTGAGTTTCCCTCCTACTACCCCTAAAGCGTCTATTGCTTCTGTGAGCAGACTGGGAGAATAAAACAGACTGTATAAACACAGCCACGTAGCACAGCATAAATGGGCTTTAAACATATTTATGCCTCTGAGGGGATTTCAGGATTAGTGTCACTGCTGTGCAGTTACCTCAGTAAATGTGATGCAATAAATTGATATAGTTGTCTTCTTGGTGCAGCACTAAGGCGCAGGGATGGGAAGTGAAAACAAAGTGCAGCCTGCTGAGGCTGCCCCCACTGATGGAGAAGCTTCTCAGATATCTCAGACAAGCCAACGCGCACATCCATTCAAACTGAAAACTAGCAAATGAGTGCACTGACAGTAAAACAAAACCCAAACCCACCAGCACCTCCAGATGAAGACAGAGAGGTGCCAGAGTGAAGATGAGAACTATGTCAAATTCAAATCTCACAAACAGTGAAGTAAATACAGAGTAACTCCAGTGAAATCTGTGAAATGGGTTTGAAAAGGGGGTAGAGGCACTTATTTATAGCATGCAAATTTAGACACTGACTCAAATCCCTAATTTATGAGGCAACAGGCTTCATCTAGAGTTTGGAGGTACCACAGATAGAACCAGATATATCCAAGGCAAACTCATGCTATAAATTGCTCTAGAACCTGTCTGTGCCACTGTTAGTGGTAAAGAGAGTTTGGGGAAACAGAATTGTCATGTTGGTGTATAAATTAGATGTGCAAAATCTGGCAGAGAGAAAAATGCCCTGGAGTGTTCATGTGTAGATACAAATAACCTTGGGTGTCACTGTTACATACCAGATACTCTCAAGGTTGTAATCTGCTCCCAGGCCTTTACTATCATTTGACAATCTTCTCTTCCACGATAAAATTTCACCCCTTCAGTGTTCTTGATATCCTCACTGAAACATTTCAGCATGCTTGATTTCAAAAAAAATACTTGCTGTACATCCCATGATTAAAAGATCTGAGGCATCCTACATGGCTATAGATGGATATCTGTGATAAATGCTGTGCCATGCTGTGCTGTTTGGCACTCTCTGGTTGTGCAGAGATTACAATGGTGCACCTGCAAGGGCAGACTTTTTTAAAATATCCAGCTCATATCAGCTTTCTGACTCATACTCTAACATGCAAAGCCAAAGATGGGTGCCTTTGCAGGAGCACGGTCACTGGAGTGGAGCAGGACAGGAGTCCTGTGACTGAGCACACCTCCCGGCCACCCAGACATGCCATCCATTCAGCTTGATGCACCAGCTAGAAGCACCTCTAGCTTTTTCAAGGCAAATTAAGCATTGAAAGCAAAGGTGAGTCACCCACAATGCCAGATTGTAGTGAAATGCCAGAGCTGGATGACGGCCAACAGCACTGGAGCAATGACAGCTTTTTCTATTTTTTTATCTATTTTTTCACTGTCTGGCTAAGAGAGGACCATTTAGGAAAACTGCTCCATGTGAACACTTAACGGTTAGTTACCAGTCCCTCTGAGAGAGGGACTGAGAGAGAAAGATGACTGAATCCATGTAGATGGGCTTAATACACACTCTCATACTCGATTTGGCATGTAGGCAGATGTGCCAGTGCTCCTTAGGAGCAGCAACACAGTCACTGCATCACCAGGACACACAGCCAGGATGTTGAGTTTGGCTCTGGGACAGACTCACAGGCAGCAATGGGCTCCTACCAAGTGCCTGCACCTTCCATGTTCAAGACAATGCCCTCATGGCTGCTGTTCCTGCAAGTGTTTCCACTGACAGGAGACTGCCTTTGGAATGCTTTTATCCTCATGGCTCTGCAGGCAACCTACCCAAGCTGACCTGGTTAACAGGCGGCAGTATGGTGACAACTTCATGATTTTGAAGAGATAGGAGTGTTCTCCTTTAACTGTACTGCCCCTTCTGCTTTGCCTTTGCAGCGTGGTGCTGTGCTTCCTCCAGATTTCCTGGGAGGTGGCCTGTGTCATCCTGACCTTCTGCTGTGGTGGTTCGTCATCTTGCATCTGGAACATCTTGCAAATTGCAATTGTTTTGCCATCAATAGAGATTTCTTTCCTCAACCCAGACTGCATCCTTGTCAGCCTCAGCAAGTTGTGTTTTTAAAGCTCAGGTAAAGTCCCAATTTGAAGCAGCTTCTCAAACTAGTTGTCTTCCTCAACCTTGTTTACTCCTCATTCTCTGCAGTTTCTGCAGCTGTTCTCTGCAGCTGAGGGCAAACCTGGGGTTACAGCAGCTGCTGGAAACGCACAGCCACAACTGCTTGGGAGATACCGGCACAAAATTTTACTGTTTGAAGACAATCCCTCCATCAGCTCCCCAGCACTCCCTCTGGAGCCTTGGGGATGACCACCTCTTCCTGGTGCAGAAACCTGTCAGCCCACGAAGCCTCAGCTATTGGAGTCAGCTATTCCAAAGGAACTTGATCTTGGTACAGGAAAAGAAAAACGTTGAGATTTTGGCCTCAGCCTGTGAAAGGTAGGGAGTTAGAGCTAAATTCTTCTCACCATCCCCTTGTACAAAGCGGAAGATCTCACAGAGCTCTCTCATGAGCTCTCTCATGCACAGGGGCATAGAAAGCCCACAGCTACAAATACACAGTTTCAAGGAAAATTTTCCCACCTAGAAATAAATATTAAAGTAATTGTCTGTCTGCTTAAACCAGGCTGAGACAGTGAGGCCGAACAATCTCTCAGCTCTTTCACTTTCAAACACCAATTCTTCATCTGTATCTTTTTGGCTTGTGACTTTTGTATCTGGGACCTCCATCTACTCTCCCATCCAAGGACCCATCTTCCTCAGGATGACACAGGTCTTCTGCAAGGCCTGCTTCTCCTCAGGCTGAAGTCTCAATCACATCAATTTTGGAGAATGATGCTTCCTTTAACTCTCCTTTGAGCCAGTTGAATCTTTTAATATTCTGCATGTCCTGTGCATCACCTCTATACCAGACAAAGTATGAGACAATATAAAGTCAAAAACTCATTTAATTCTCTCAGTTTAAAAGCCTTCAGCTTATACCCCTTAATGCTTGAATGCATATGGCACGATGGAGTCATACTTCTCATCAGTGCAATGGCTACAAACATGGCAAAACAAACTCTGGTCTCAAGCAGAAATTCCTGATAGCTGATGGTAGATTTGCAGTGGTGTACTGAGCCATAGAATTTTCTCCAATGTGGTTTTAATACAACTAGAAGGGCTCAGGCTATTTATAATGGGAATCATATAAACAAGTCATTCAAACAAAATCCTGATTTTACAGCAGTCTAGACATGTAGCATATTGCGAAGCCATGTCTGAAGGACAGTGTCATTGAAGTTTTTATCCTTATTTTCAGTTCAGAGGAGAACTAAGGATAAATGTGGCAGTCTGCCACCTAACGTATTGTCCCACAATACCTAAAAGGAGTGTCAGAGTCATCTGAAGAGCCCTTTGATTATTACATGATAAGAAACATTTACTTTGTGTTCACTGTGCTGGGATAACATTGGATCTACAGTGTTTTGACAAGTTTGCACACTTTCTGTGGGAACCCTCCTCATTCCAATGAAATGGGATGATAGGAAGCATTTTATTAGAGCTTACTGGAAAAATGTGCCATAAGTGCCAAGGAGCCAGGACTGTTGTCCAGCTGGCTGGAGGCAGACAATGCGTAAGTTACAAAAAGTCACAAGATTGCAGGGCTGCGTGGAAATTCCTGTCTCAGCTGCTGCCGGGTCTCCTAAATTCATACATACACCTTCCACGAAACACATGCAAACCTTCTGTGCCAATCCTAAAAAAATGTTTTCGAAATATACCATAAGTGTTGCCTTAAGGTCAGCAGGATTTTGAAGAAACACGTGTGTGCAGAGTTGATTGTGCTCCTGGAAGACCCCCATTCTCCTGGGGCGTAATGGCAGCATGACACTCCTGCACACCTTCAGGGCACACAGCACTTCCCTCCTGGGGCTCTGTGAGTTGGCACAGATAGGACAATGTTGTCCGCCCTTCAGACTTTGCATGTGCCTCACCCCCTTATTTTTTGTGTGTCTGAGGCTCATCTTGAAACATAAAGCTTAGCCCAGAGCTCTCTCAGCACAGTCAATGACATCTGGAAGTAGAAAATGCTTCCCAAATATTTATGAGATATGTCAGCATTTTCCAGATTACTATTTTTCCCAAGCGTCTAACCTGAAACTTCCTTACCGCATTTTTAACTAATTTCTGTTTTGTTTATTTGTGACGACGTTTCAGTAATTAAATTTTATGAGCAATATTCTAAATGAGAGCATAAAATTAATTTCAGGAGACAGCAGACCAAAGAAGAGTCCTGCGGAGAGATTTGGAAGAGGAGACTGGGTCTGATGTGTCCGTTTCTGGCACAGGAAATGCCATAGGGGGAAGGAATTGTTTGTGGGAGGAGGCAGGGGAAACTGCAGTCACTAGTGGGTGACTGACAGGAGTGAGAAACATAACATTAACAGAAGTCGCGGGCTGTGTCTGCGTGAGATGCGTTACTGGCAAAACGTCGATGGAAAGACAAACTGAGATAGAGGGGGACATGGTTTCTCAAGCTACTGGGAAGAAGTTCTTGGTTGATTGCCAGGACATAAATATTTTAAATGAAGTTCAGGGTCCACCAAAATCTGTGAGAGTTTAAGCATCAACTTCAGCAGGGTTAAAATTTCACTCTTTGTGGGTTTTGTTTTTTTTTATATGGGTGTGGTAACTTCAGAAAACGTCAAAATACAGGTAGGCTGGTATTAAATCTGTGAATCTGGATTCAGATCTACATTCCTACTTCACCTGACTCAAAGAACTGAAGAAAAATACAGTAGCAATGGATTGAAAAAAGACACAGTCAGATCTAACTTAAAAAGCCTTCAGTTAGAAGTAATTAAACTCCTTAGTTCTGGAGCTGCGGTCTTGCTTGAAACTGAAACAGACCATCACTCTAAGTGTGGATCAGGTTTTATTAAATTATAGAGGAGGTAAAAAAGAAACTTCTCTACCGAAGCAGCAAGAAAAACTAGAAGCTGTTTTTCCCTTATCTTTCTTTTTG
>WAAG01064909.1:0-12467 GCA_013390105.1 Tichodroma muraria | reverse complement strand
TATTTGAAATATTGGTTAGTTATTATCATTATTATTATTATTAAAAATATTTGCATTACTATTTTATTATTATTAGAAATATTGGTTATTACTGTTATTGTTATTATCAAAATCCACCCAAGTCCACCCAAAATCCATCCAAATCCTTATTATTTCATCCAAATTATTATTTCTATCCAGTTGTATTTCTAACTTTCCTATTTTTTAATCACTATAACAAGAGCAGGAATGAGCCTTGTTCTGTCTCCCCCCATACCTGAAGTTTCTAAATTCTGATTCAAATAATCTTTAATATCCCCAGGCTACACAAAAGGAAAAAGGGGCGGAAAAATGCATTGAAATAGAAAATGGCACCAAAAAACACAGAAGCATTTGTCAATAAATAATTATTACAATTACAATTACCATTACTATTAATACCATTACTATTATTACTACTATCCAGCTGTGGTTTTGACTTTCCTGTTTCTTAATCACTATGAACAAGAGCGGGAATGAGCCTTGCATTGTCCCCATCCATAACTAAAGTTCCTAAACTCTGATTTAAATAATCTTTAATCTCCTCAGGCAAATCTGAGTTAAACGAGCAGAAAGGCCCTGGAGGGTGCGGTGCAAGCAACACACAGCAGGCGAGGGGAACAAAATAAAATTAATCCAGGAGTTGCTGTTCCTCCTCCTCCTCCTCCTCCTGAAGGCAGCAGGAGATTAAGCAAAAGGTTAAGCAGGAGATTAAGGTCCCAAAACCTGGCTTTACACTGCAGTTAACACCAAACTGTAGCAGTGGTCCAATCCAGGCTCAAAGACTGAATTTCCCAGGGGTTTAAAGAAGTTTGAACTCAGCCCCCATCACTCAGGGATCCGGGGAGGTACAGGTGGAGCTGGAATGGAGCTGTTTGCAAAGAACACCCCAAACCCAGCATTGAATCCTTTCAGGGGCAGGCTTGCTTCCCCCACCGAGGAACGGGGCAGAGGCTTTTAGGATTTCCCCCAGATTTCCCTTTCTCAGGCAGTAAAGCAGATTTAGGATCTGTTGTTCAAGGTTTTATTAGGAAAAAAGCTCTTTTCCCAAGGGTCAGCTCTTTCTTTGGGGCAGGTGCCTGTATAAAGGCCCAGGAAAAGCAGAGAGTTCAGAGAATTCCTGGGGCAGCACAAAACATTCCCAGGGAATTCCGAGCAGAGCGTGGAAAACACAACACAATAATCAGAAAGTCAGTTTTGCACGGGGCTCAGCGTTACAAACCAGGCTGGACTGTATAAAAAGAACATTTGATTTTGCTCTGGGCCTTTAGTTCAGCTACAAAACCAAAACCAGGAGTGAGAGAAAGCATCCGGAGAAAACATCCCGAATTGAGGGGAGGTTCAGTGCTGCCAGCTGGAACTGGAAATGGCAAAGCTCTGAGGAAAAGAGCTTTTTGTGGGTCTGAACAGGTGCTGCTGAGGGAGTGACAGCCTCAGAGGTGTCTTCTCCAGAATTCCTCACGCCAGCCTGGCGCAGGGAAGGAGCTGAGCCCCAGGCAAAGCCAGGCAGGAAAAACTCCCATGGGATTTTTCATCCCAAATTCTCCAATACCAAATCCACAATTCAGCTGGAAAATCAGCTTTATTCCAAAATCCTGCAGGTCCTACCTCCCAAAGCGAGGCTGTAGGGTGAGCTCCAGTCACTCCAGAAGCCTGGACCATGGAGATTCCTGCTCCTCACCTGCACTGAGGATGGAGAGTCCAGCAGGGCATTGTCTATGGGCACTGAGCTTTCCAGAGCAACCTGGAGCATCTGTTGGATTATCCAAATCCATTATTGTTGTGAAATGAAACGGGAAAAGAGACAGAGGGGACCTAAATAAATAGCATGGAGTCAGAATTCCTTGAATTCCCTTTCATGCCTTCTCTTTACACTGAGTTTTTGGGAGTGCTGAGTAAATCAATTTGCTCCTTAAGAGACAGGAGATAACACCCTCATATTCTGCACAAGGATCTTCTAAGTTTTTAGGTAGCAAGCTGGATTAAAAATCCTTCTTCTTTAGATTTACTGTCAATTTGAGAGTGGCAGAAGTGTAACTCTGTGCAAAACAACTTGTTTCATTATGGGCTGCTAATTCCATAGCCACTTATGGAATTTTACGTAGCCACTTTGTAATTCCAGAGCCACTTGCGTGGTAGCAACAGAAAAAACCCCCTATGTATACTAAAACTTATAAATATTAAACGTAGATGAGTTATAGAACATCTAGAATGCTGGAAGAAAATAGGTTTGGACTTCACAGAAACCAGGATTTCACCCAAGGAGAAAAACGGGAGTTGGTTTGTGAGAGCCAGCAGGAGATGGGGCTTCTCTTGGCGTGGAGAGATGTAAAATCCAGCTTTTCCAGGAAAAAGCAGGTGATGAGCCCAGCTTTTCCAGGAAAAAGCAGCGTGCTGAGCCCAGCTTTTCCAGGAAAAAGCAGCGGGCTGAGCCCAGCTTTTCCAGGAAAAAGCAGCGTGATGAGCCCAGCTTTTCCAGGAAAAAGCAGCGGGCTGAGCCCAGCTTTTCCAGGAAAAAGCAGCGGGCTGAGCCCAGCTTTTCTAGGAAAAAGCAGGTGATGAGCCCAGCTTTTCCAGGAAAAAGCAGCGGGCTGAGCCCAGCTTTTCCAGGAAAAAGCAGCGGGCTGAGCCCAGCTCCACCAGAGCAGCCCCAGTCTCAATCCAAGGCCAAGGAGGATGTGGGAATGCTGGGATTTGGGAATCCCCCAGCCTGGGAAGCCGGAGCTGCCTCACCTGGCTGTGCCCGTGTCCCGGAGGAGCAGAGATCCTCACTTGGTGCTGCAGAGGGAAGGGCAGCAGGGCAGGGCTGGACCAGCAGAGCTGCACCTGGCCCCCCTCAGCCAGCTCCAGGCGCAGCTTCACGGGGGCTTCAGGCCTCACTGCCCACAAATGAACCAACAATTAACCCCAGCCCCACTGCCCACAAATGAACCNCAGCTTCACGGGGGCTTCAGGCCTCACTGCCCACAAATGAACCAACAATTAACCCCAGCCCCACTGCCCACAAATGAACCAACAATTAACCCCAGCCCCACTGCCCACAAATGAACCAACAATTAACCCCAACCCCACTCTGGGTTTACTGTGCTTCACTGAGTCACAATCCAGGCCTTAAACTCAGCTCCCCTGAACTCAGTTCTCTTAGACTCGGTTTTCAGGAGCTGCTCTAGTGCATGGCACTGTGAAATATCCCTGGAAAAGTTACCCTGGCGCTGTGACAGTTATCAAGAAATGCTGTTTGACCTCTCACTTCCCCCAAATCCGCAGGAATTTCTCCCCTTTGGCCACAACTCTTCCCAGTGGCCAAGCCCTGGCTTACCTGCCTTGCTGCAATGAGGAGGAGAGGGATGGGAATGCTGAGAAAAATCTTTGCTCAAAGAAAAAATTTGCTCAAAAATTTCTTTTTGCTCAAAAGCAAAGAAAATTTTTGCTCAAAAAAACTTGCTCCTATAGTGTCCACAAGGATTTTCTAAATATTCCCTTCCTTCCCCAGGGATTATGGTTGTCCAAGGAGGTCTCCAGGAGAGGTATGTGAGGGCAAAGCAAAAAAATGGGGAGTTTGGATATTCCCATGAGGATGAAGGGTGCTCTGGAGTGGGGAATGGGTGGGAAATCCTTAAGATTCCATTCCTTGGACAAGGAATCAAAGCTTTCACCTGGTACTGGGACCTTGTCCTCCTTCACAGCCAAGTTTTCCCCATGGAAGAGTAAAACCCTGCTCCAAACCACTGCAGGGTGAGCACCACGTGCAGAAGCTGAAGGGAAAACATTCCCAAAAATCCTGGGCAGTGGGGAAGTGTTCCCTTCAAATCCCATCAGCACTGGTGTCCAGCTCTCCAAGTGTCCCATTTAAGTGCATGACTGGAATGTCAGTCAGTTCTATCTCTATATATAGAGATATCTAAATCTATATCTAAATCTATATCTGTATCTGTATCTATATCTGTATCTGTATCTGTATATCTAAATCTGTATCTAAATCTATATCTAAATCTATATCTATATCTAAATCTAAATCCACATCTATATCTACATCTATATATCAAGTATCTCCAATTATTTTCAGTATAAATCCACCACAGCAAATCAGATTTTACTGAATTATTTATATCAAAAATCTCTTATTATTTTCAGTATAAATCCACCAGAGCAAGTCAGATTTTATTTAATTTCTACTTTTAGACCATCTCAAAGCAATTAACTTCATGAAGGCCAGCAGGGAGTGATTGGGGAGGAGGCAAACAAAAGTCAGTGGCTTTTCCATCACATTTCCCTGAATCACATCCCACAGATAATGATGGTTGTGATGCCACCTGCTCCACTATCAGCAAATAAAATCCACGTGGTACAAGCACTCCAAGTTTTGCATTCAAAATAGTTTTAACTGAGCTAAATCTTGGCAGAACATATATTAATATTGTGCATTTTTAAAACATGCTTCACTAAGCAGAGCTAATTCATTGTGTCATTTTTAAATACTGGCAGACTCCAGCCTGAATTTTTAATTTCTTCCTGCAGCATCATTTCAAACCAGCAGGATGGAAAATGCCACTTCTCATCTTCCAAACAAGCCCACCCCGAAATTTTAACTGGCTCTGTCTGCAGAGCACATCAGTTAGGAGGAAGTTTATAAAATTCCTAAGTTTTTAAGTTAATAAGATGTTCATAAAAGTTTAATTTTTTTTTTTTCCCCTGCAGCTGACAGCTCCTGCCTTTATGAGATCTGCCCAAATCTGCAGTATCTGGGCATGCTGGATATCAAATTCATCATTCGGGAGGGTCTGAGCTTGATCAAACACACAGGAATGTTTCCCAGCTCGGGGGTGAGGAGGAAAACACCAGGATCAGAGAGCTGCTTGGGAAAACGGGTGGATTCTGTGCTAGGCAACCTTGGGAACAGCTTCTGGAATTGAGTTTAAGGCCCCAGCAACAAGCTCCACCACTGGGTCAGTCTTGGGCACAGAGAGGTCCTGACTGGAAAGGGAAAAATGAGGAATAGCCAAGGGAAAAATGAGGAGTAGCCGAGGGAAAAATGAGGAATAACCGAGGGAAAAATGAGGAATAACCAAGGGATAAAAGAGAAATAACCGAGGTAAAAATGAGAAACAACCAAGGAAAAAATGAGAAATAACCAAGGAAAAAATGAGGAATAACTGAGGCAAAAATGAGGAATAACCAAGAAAAAAAGAGAAATAACTGAGAAAAAAAGAGAAATAACTGAGGAAAAAATGAGGAATAACTGAGGCAAAAATGAGGAATAACCAAGGCAAAAAAAGAGAAATGGCCGAGGGAAAAAAGAGAAATAACCAAGCGAAAAATGAGGAATGAGGAATGAGCAAGGGAAAAATGAGGAATAACCAAGGCAAAAAAAGAGAAATGGCCGAGGGAAAAAAGAGAAATAACCAAGGGAAAAATGAGGAATGAGGAATGAGCAAGGGAAAAATGAGGAATAACCAAGGCAAAAAAAGAGAAATGGCCGAGGAAAAAAAGAGAAATAACCGAGGAAAAAAAGAGAAATAACCGAGGAAAAAAAGAGAAATAACTAAGGGGAAAAAAAGAGAAATAACTAAGGGAAAAATGAGGAATAACCAAGGGAAAAATGAGGAATACCCAAGGGGAAAAAAGAGAAATAACTGAGGAAAAAAAGAGAAATAACTGAGGAAAAAAAGAGAAATAACTAAGGGGAGAAAAAAGAGAAATAACCAAGGGAAAAAAGAGACATAACCAAAGGAAAAATGAGGAATAACCGAGGTAAAAAGGAGAAATAACGAGTAAAGCAGCGCACTAAGCGCGCTCCGCCTGCCCGGGCCCTGCGGAGCCGCTGGGGCCCGGGAGCCGCCCCTGCCCGGCCGGGCCCCGTCCCCGTCCCGCAGAGCCCCCGCTGCCGCTCCCCGCGGGCACGCCACTCGGAAACCAGCGTCGCGCTTTTAAAACCGAACCTGAAAGTTACGAGAAAGCCACGCTCACCTACGTGCGGGGGCTGCAGGGCCATGAGCGGCGAGCCCAGGGCGCTGGCGCCGGCCGCCACCTCCAGCCAGAGCAGGTAAGCGCGGCCCAGGCTCGGGGAGCCCACGCGGCACTCGCAGGCGGCGCGGCCCCCGCAGGCGCACGGAGCCACCCGCACCGTGCCCTGCAGGGAGCTCGTGGATGCAGCTCCCAGCGACGCCTCTGACCTGCGGGGCGGGAACAAAACAGGAAATAAAGTCATTCTGGTTTGGGATTTTATTTTTAGGTTTTTTGTTTTTTTTTTTCTTTTTTTTTTTTTAATGCGTCTCAATAGGTTTGTCCATCTGGATATGGTTTATCGATCGAAAAAGTTAAACTGATTCATGGAAAAAAAAAAAAAACAGTAGCTGTAACCAGTCGCTTGAAGCTTGCTGCTGCTCCCTTTTTAAATGGTTTTCAAGTAATGAACGCGATTCCACTAAGGCATTCCCAGATCTTTTTTAGGCCCGCGGTGTTGTTTCACTTCCCATGGCAGCCCCTGCCGTCCCGAAAGAGCTGAATTTCTAATTCCCATTCCTGAGGCACTGCAGTGATACCAAAACAATTGAATGTTCCCTCCAGCTCCTGCTACAATTGAGCACTACAGGGAAAATCTCAATCATGGAATGGCTTGGGCTGGGAGGGACCTTAAATCCCATCCCATTCCACCCCTGTCATGGACAGGGACCTTTTCCACCATCCCAGATTGCTCCAAGCTCTGTCCCTGGACATTTCCAGGGATCCAGGGGCAGACACAGCTTCTCTGGAAATCCATTCCAGGGCCTCCCCACCCTCTCAGGGAACAATTCCTTCCCAACATCCCACCTCAGTCTTTGCAAGCAGCAGTTCCCAAAGGATTCTTCATTCTCATCTCTACTCTTGAGGCTCTTCTAGAAACCTCATTTATGGAATTCTGCAGGTATCCAGTGACTAAGGCCTCTCCAAGGTTGGGAATTTAATAGTGCAAATAATTTCTGGCCAGATTTCTCCCAGCAGCAAAGCCAAGACAAACCCTGACAGTTCAATCACCTCAGATTCTTTCCTGCTTTTCACGTTTCATCCTTACCCAAAAAAAAAAAAAAAAAGAAAAAGAAAAAGGCAAAAGGCTCCTGTTTGGAGTTATTCTGAGGTGATTTTGGAATTCTTTCTGTCCACTAAGGGTTTTGTTTTACTAATTCAGAGAAAGAAATGAAAATTCGTGGAATAAGAGCCTTTCTGTACATTTTTCCAGTGGTTTTACAGCTGGCACGAGTCACTGGAACACTCGGATTCAGGGAGGGCAGAGATCTCTGCATTGGAGGAGAGGGAAGGACGAGATTTGCTGCTTTATTTTCTGGGTTTAGTCCGTTTGTTATCTGCTCCATTTATCTGAGAGCAGAGCACAGGGAACTGGGCATGATTCACCAGTTCCATTTCCATATCCTGCCCTGCTTAGGGAGAAAAAGGTGAAAAAACTGAGGAGAATTATGGAGGATGGGAAGAGCTGAGGCTGGGACTGCAGGGAAACCTCTCCTGGATCATCCCAGCCCCGCTCCCCTCATCCTTCACTGATCTTTCTGCATCTTGGGATACTCTGAGGCTGGAAAAACATGGAATTTCAGGCAGCACTACCCTGCCAGCTCCTGTGCCCTGCAGGAATCACCCCAGGCAGGTCCATATCAAGGCAGGGTTTACATTTATTACTGCTCCAGTCAATCCTGACATTCCTAAAATAATTCTCACCAGGACTCGCAGACTTTAGGACACAGGAATTATGCTGATGGTATCTGGCAGACATAGAGCTCTGAAATTACTTGGAATAATTTTGTGTTTTTAGATGTGGCTCCACTGTTTTCTCCTGAATTTCCTTCCAAAGACTTCGCAGAATTTTCTTTGAAGCTTCCCTGCCTTCTCCTGTTGCTCACAGATTCTGTTGGTCTCCAAAAGCCACAGTCAATCCATGAAAATGTGGTTTTTTTCTTCAAACTATTCTTTGATATGACCTATCTGGAAAGTGGTTACTGCCACACCAGCCCTTCATAACTCCTAATAATTACTTCAATTTTTAACCATCCAAATGAACTTGTTTGCACCAAAAAAAAAGAGCAGCATAAATGGAGAAAAATGCTAAAGACCTCCTCTCCTGACTTATTAACCCTCAAAAGCTGAGGAGGGGTCAGTGGCTTCTCCACCCAAATCCTGTCACAGAGAGTTCCTTCAGTCAACGCCTTGGAAAACCTGAGAAAAAGACATTTAGGAAGTCCTAAATGTTTTATATTTATATTCAGCCCCCTTCAGAAGGTGATGCTTCTCCTGCTAAATTCATCTGTGGCCCCATGGGGAATTTGGAGACTTTCAATTAGATGCTGCAAAACGTCCTGGCTGAATTTCAATCCTGTTCTTGCAATTGAAAAGAAAAAAAAGTAAATTTATTTTAGGAAGAATGACCTGAATTTTCAGGAGAGGTCCATCCCAACCAGGTGGTTGTGAAATAGGGTCACCATTGTAACTCTGCTGTCACATTATTCCTGTATCCTTCCCAAGCACTGCCTCTATTGGGAATGGATGCAGCAAAGCTGTCTGGGGGTTCCAGGATTTTCCATAAATACTTTGCAATGTTTTTGATGGATGGTAGCTCTAGAAAAATCCTTATTTGAAGAAGCTGCCCTTTTAAACTGCAGCAGATCTGAGGGCTGCTGAGCTCATCAATCTCTAATGAGAGGTTGATTTTCTCTGGCTGGAGAGGCTCAGTGCACAACTGATTGCATGAGTTATCCTTAAAAACCATGGGAATTTAGTCCAAAACTGCAGGAGAGCCTCCCAGGTACTTCAAATAAGTCAAAATATGAATGCAGCCTCATGAGCTCAAAGGGTAAATGATAATCAGTGCTCAGAATTAAACTGGGAGCACTCACCAAGGGGATCCCTGAGGCTAAAGATTCCAGCTCATGGAATTAACCATGGATTTTACAGCATTCCTGGGATCAGACAGCTGGAAAGATCTTTGGTAGACAATTAACCCAACTTGTCTAATGAAGCTTTGGAATAACCTCTTCTTTTCTATTCCATTCTTTTGGAACAACCTTTTCAAAGCCCCATGCTCTCCCTCACTTGAGCCTCTCACACAGCACTGCCACAGGCAGAACAGAACATTCCCATCCTGATATGTCCAAGCAGGAAAACTATGGATGTGGTAAATAAGAGGAGACTTCTCTAATGCTGGGAAAAAAAAAAAAAGAAAGAAAGAAAGCTGTGAGAGACCCAAGTTTTTCTGTTGTAGATTCTCCTGCATCATTATTTCTGCCCTGTATGTGAGAATGTGAGAATCCTGGCTGGATCTCCAGACTCCCAGGGAGAAACACATGCCAGGAATGCATATTTTTAAAACTGGGAATGTTTTCAAGGTATTTTGGCTCAGGAATGAAATGTTAAGGTATCAGAGAGGCAGCAGGGAAAGCTGTCACCTTCCCAAAGGCTGAAATGCTTGTGCTTGCTGCTCCCCCAGAACACAGGGAGCCTAAAAGGAAAATATTCATAGGGAATGAAGGGAGAGAAATGNAGGGAATGAAGGGAGGGAAATGAGTCCTCCAAGGTTTTGCTTTGTTTCTCATCTTTGCAGCAAAGAGGAATCAAATAGAGACTCTGGTGAGTCCACAGGGCCTGCTCTCCTAAATTGCATGGCACTCACTGAATTCCCTTCCTAACACAAGGAACCTCTCCAGCCCAGCTGGGGCTCCAATCTGCTGGCATCCCAAAAAATTTCAGTATAGAAATTTCTGCCCTGGGATCACTGGCTAAACTTTTCCTGTGCAGCTGAGCCTGGATGGAGCAGAGAAAGCCAGAACTGCTTCCCCCACAAACACCCATGGAATGGTATTTCAGGAATCAGAGTCATGAGGAGCACTGGAAATGGGAACCCACTTCACCCAAATGGGATTAAAACATTGTGTCAGCTAAACAACCATATTTATTCCTAAATGATACACTTGGTTTCTACTCTGACTACAAGGGATGATTTGTGCCAAATGATAATCTGGCTGTTCAGGAAGTCCTCCCCTATAAATTCAGCTAATTCAACTATTTCAGTTTATCCAGTTTCATAAGGAAATGAAGCCTGGGTGTTTATACCAATCCTTCAAACCTATCAATAATCCAGAAAAAAAACAGTGTGGTTTCATGGAATCAAACAGATCTTTTTATAACCAATGTGTACAAGACCTGCCCATCCCACAGCTAGGATGATTCCAACTCTCAGCATTCCAGGGAATATTCACCACAGTGACAATGAGAAGAGAGCAGCATTTGCCATTGTATCACATGTTAAGAACCACAGTCACTTCAAGAGAGACAATCTTATGGTCAAAAACAAATAAAAAGCAGAACTAAGACTTTAAAAGGAAGAAATTCTAACAACAAAGACACTGTAAGAAGTCAATGCTGATTTCATTAAAATATTTTAAGAAACATGGGAAGGACAGAGAAGGAGGACTCTCCATTCCAACCATGTTTCATTCAAAAAACCACAAACTTTCCATATTATCAAGGATTACTTTTAGACAGGATAAAGTAAAATCTGCAAAGCTAAAGCTCCCACCATGCTGGAAGCCAGAATGTTGATGTTTTAGGAAATGCTTTCAGTTTTCCAGACAATTTTAACAGGGCCTGTACTTACCCAGAGTATAAAAGATTCACCTTCAGGTCAGCTCTCAGGTCTGGTTTCAAAAGCTGCAGGCTACAAACCAACAAGTCCAGCGAGCCTCTAATCCAGCATTCCATGTTCCAGCTCCAGTCTGGACAAAAGAGAGGGATCGCACGTTTCTGAACTGCATTAAAACAAATCAAATGCCTGGATAGAAAAGGTCACTCACTTTGCCACTCACAAAGAGAGGACAAGGAACAGATATTCCTGAAAGTGAGGCTGCATCACAAATGGGAAAATATTTATGAATAATCTGAGTTGGGCACCTTAAACGCTTCCAAGGCTCACAATCCATGTGGTTCTGCACTGTCATGATTAAAGAAGGAATATTTTTTACCTGGATTCAGGGGCAAGGCTGCAGGGGGAAGAAAAATGAAGCTGATGGTTGTTGCTGTGTCCTGGGAAGTGGCACAGCCTCAGCTGGGGATTTGTGAAATGAAATTCTACCCTCTGAGGTCAATGAGATTCCTGGCAGCAGGATGCCAGCTCCGTGTTCCTCAGAGACAGGAGGAGGAAAAAAACCTTGCAAAAATAAGTCCTAATCCATGTACAGATATTTACTGCATATTTATTATTTAAAGCCTCATAATTCATGTAGAAATGATGCCATTTGCTATCCATCTCCCCTGCCTGCTGATGGAGTTTAAAGCCCACATCCAGCAAAAATATTTAAAGCATTCCTCACTGTCTAAACTCCTTTGAAGATCTGGGTTTATGTCCTTTTATGCAGTGCTCTATATTTTATTCACAATTCCCCTAGAAAGACAGCAAACTTATTTTTCCCTTTTGAAACTGTGCTGTACAACTCCTCCATCTCCCACCACACCCTGAGGAAGGATTTTGCCACCCTGAGGGAGGATTTTGCCACACTGTGCTGCCTGCCCAGGATAAAAGTAAATCCCCATTAATCCAACCCACCCCTCTCCTCCCAAACAACAAAAAAACCTAAATATTTTTGGAAGAATTAACTCCTTGTGCCCTTGAGTGCTAAACCCACCTATTTGCTGAGGAGCAGAGAGATTTATTTCTGAAGGAATAAACTTCCTTGCCTGCATGCTTGCCCTGTACAAAGAACAATCAATGTTGCTGGCACTCCAAAGGCAACACAGAAATTTTTCTTCATTCATTAAAGGCTTGATTTTGGGTGCTCCAAGTTCTCTCCTCAAACCAGACCAGCTCCCAGCTGAGGAGGGGCTCAAAAAGGTCTCATTCAGCAGCACACAGGGCAGAGTGAAATTCCTGGGAGGAACTGGATGGACCATGCAATGGGCAGCTGCCATCTGAAGGAAGTCTGCAAATATAAAGGGAAAAGTATTGGAAATAAAAGGAAAAGTTCATATTTTTAAACAGTTAAAAGGCAGTGGTTGATGTGATACAGAAAATACATCCATTATGTAAAAATCAGGTTGTTTCCAGGGGTTGTTCCCTGAGGTAAAGATAAAATTAATAAAAGCATCCTCTCTGAATGGTGTCACAGGTGACAGATTCCAGCCTTTTACCCCAACCTCACAGCACCTAAACTTTTGTTTTCTCAATCTTTTGAAAAAAGGCAAGGCCAAGATTGTAGGTGAAGCATCTCTTTGGGATAAACTGGGTTTTATCAACCAAAAATAAAGGGAATCCTAAACTGGGTATGAGTCTCATCTTCCCATGCAGTGCTGGAACAGATCCCCTCCAGCTCTTTCAAACCACTCCACTTCAATAAAAATATAATCCTGTTGTAAATATAAAACATATTCCCACTGTAACTCCTAAATAAAAAAGGACAATATTACTGTGCCTGCAA
>WAAG01064906.1:346-20598 GCA_013390105.1 Tichodroma muraria | reverse complement strand
TCTGCACTGACAACTGGTAACATAAGGCCAGATTTTGAAAAGTTTCTATTAGCTAACATGCAGATGGATAGACATGGGCTTCTGAGTATGCCTGGGCACAAACTCCCATGGAAGCTTGATCAGGAATAAGCTTTTGATTCATCAAAAATTCCTTCAAAATAAGAAGTAAAGTCAGAGAAGGGCCTTATATAATGGGATAAAGGAAAAAAAGTATATCTATCAACTGGTTTTCTCACAGTGGAGTGCTGGGAGCCAAGCCATCTTTGGCGTGGCGATAGTCTGCATCCATTGCCTGCTTTAATGTTGACTGTTCATCTTTTCAACATCTGCTTTTTTCTGTTTTCTCTCATCATCTCCTTTTTGCTCCCATGCCTTCACCATGAAAGGATTGGTGTAGGTGAACATCTTTTAAACACATCCCATTCAGGTTCATTTGAAACCATTTCATAAGCCTTTGAGCCTTTACTTAAATCTTTAAATCATCTCTATACTGATCTCTGCTAGAGACCAAGCATATGATGAAAACTATGCGCTAGGGAAAAATTCCTAATGCCACAGTGAAGTCAGCAGGGATGGTGCAGATCATAAACCTGTTTCCTTCTGTAAGTGCAATGATTGAAATTCCAATCCCTGCAATTCAAGGTAGTTGAAATTGGAGAATTATGATGAGCACTTGCACTAACTTTACTTGGTTTGCCTCCTGACTGGGTTTACTCTCATTTTGCTGGTTGAACTGAAAAAGGAAGGAAATTAGTTGTCTGGTTTTACATCAGGGAGAGATGGCAGAAAAATATATGATTTTTTTTTTTAATGTAAATTTTCTGTTTTGTAGTCCTCAAAATTTATGTTGTTGAAAGTACTGTTCAAAGTACATCACTGCAGGAACACTCGGAGTTTTGTGCAAAGCCAAATTTTATCAGTTTCCTCTACAAAGAAAAGTGTTCTTCCTATGGTGTATAGCTCCTACCAAGCCAGAGATGCAGAAAGGAATGTGGGTGGCACTCTCTTTCTATTCTTGTACCATCCTGCTTCATATTGCCTGAATTTATTCATCTGCATTTTCCTCTGGTTTAAAACCTGTTTCCAAATTTTCATGACACTTTGAGAAGATCTGGAAATAAGCTTTTTTTTCCAGTCCTTTTAATAATCTTTGCAGACTACTCAAATTCTTTATGCTCAGTCTTGCAGAACCTTTTATTAAATACTTTTCTTCAGTAAAATATTTGTATCTTTCCCCAGTCAAGGAAAAATGTCCATCCGAGGTCTTTTTTTTCAGTAGTTCTTTTCTTTGGAGACAAGTATTTATTTGAATGTAATTGCATTATTTCAATGCTTGCCAATATTCTCCACAGATTATTAGCAATGAATCCCTTTCTTAAATTGACACACACTGATTCATTGATAGCAGAAGTGTGCTTCTTCCTGCTAAAAAATAATCCAGAAAAACTTTCTTGCTTATTCTCATTGGAATATTGAATTGATTAATAGAAATGTACTTTGCAGAACATCTGCCCCTGACAACTGGGCTGCAAAGGGATGCCATCTCCATGCAGAGAGTACAGCTGGGTGTGCTGATGTCAGCTACTCCACTGGCCAATAACACCCTTTGGAATCTAATAATTTTTCTTCAATTATGTGTAACTACATTATGGGCACTATTCTGCCTGCACAGGTTAAGAGGTACTTTCTATATCTGAAAGGCATTACAAACCATCTGTCTTTCTCCAACTAACCTTCACTTTCCTCACAGGTGAGGTCACTTAGGAACTACTGTGTTTCCCTGAAAGTACAAGCATCTCTGATTGAGATCTCTTAAAAAAGTGCAAAGTAATAGAAAACTAACAGTGGAAGAAAGGTCTAGAATGAGGCTCCCTTTTATGTATTCTAAAGTGATTTTTGCTATTTCACAGTGGCTTATGCAGTTTGGTTTGTGACTGTCCTGTGACCCACTACGGATAACCCAGGTAATTATTATTGTGCACCTTAGCATCCAGGGAGGTCCACTGGAGCTGAGGGTGGTAGGAAAGTTCCCTAGCTGTATGTAATAAAATAATGAAAAAGGAATATCTGATTCATGTGCAGAACCATCTGGAATATAGACAGTCAACCCAGTCCTCCTATAAATTTTTAAGTTCAGTCCTCTCAGGTGGGAAAAGATAGGAACAATTCCTACCCACTATCCAATTATCAGCAAGTGAAACTGCAGTCTGTGACAAGGCAACCCATTCTAACAAGCTTGAAAAAAGGCTTTTACCCCAAATTTACCATTAACCCTTTTTATACAATTCATGTCTACCCGTTATTCTTTTGGTTTTTACCACGCTGTGAGAATGATAGCAGTGTATAAATGATACATCATGAGCATTAAAAAAGCATTTTCTACTAGAAATTACATCCTGTCCATGGCTGGTAAATTAATTAATAGTATATTAGTATATTAATTCTTATATGGACATCAGAGGTATCATAGAATATCTTGGGTTGGAAGGGACTTAAAGATCAACTAATTATATGAAGAAGAAAACCTTTATGAAGAGTTGTCACAAATATTTTCTTATAAAAAAGGGTTTCTTGTAATCATGGTAGCCTAACATGAGAAAAATATTTCTCTTCACATTTACTGTGTATCCAAGCTTCTCATTCTCAGACCATTTAAAAAGTAATGGAGTCATGCCAAATACACAGAATTTAAAATTTTGCTGAGTGCAAGTAAAGTTGCCTCAAGCTGATATGAAGGGAATCTAAACAGGAGATACAGTTATATCAATTGAAAGGCACAGTCATAAAATCGCACATTTCAAATAGAAGACAAATAATACTCTTAAGAAGACAAATACTCTAAGAGCCACTTTCTCAAAAGAACTCATTTTTTCAATACTTCGGTGCACAATAGTGAACAAAGTAATAAACCAAGTAGGACCAGAATATTTCCTTTACAACAAAGGAAAAATTAACTGCAAAAAGAGGTTTGGGTTGATTCAGTAATATAATGAAATGTGTATTTTTAACCATCACATTTTACATTTTCCTTTTTGACCTAATACTGCGGTAGAGAGCTTTAATTAAAATGGATTATTGTCAGTGAGCCAAAGCACAGGGACAGAAAGATTAGGAAGCAGCAGGCAACCAAGGAAGAGCATAATACCCAGAGACAGACTCAGGTTTCAGATAGAAAAAAGTACCGTAGCTACCACCTTAAATTCTCCTGTAGCAGCTTTCCACTGAATAAATAAAGGAAGGTACATTATAAAAGGCTACACAGGTCAAAATATGAGTTTACTTTTAATTGGAAGACTTTATCATCTTCTGCAAAGATTTAATTGCCTTAACTTTTTCTGGCTTAAAATCTAAATTAAAAGGAAGGCATGGGAAAATAAAGGGAATATCTAAAAGAACAAGCCATTTATATGGATGGGAAAAAAAAAGTGGCTTTCCTAATTTTGAAAATAGTACCATTAAGCAAAGCAGATTAATAATTCATACATAAATTTATTATTGATTTGTAGTGTGAAACCAAACAAGATAGATTTCAAAACAAAAAATAAGTCATACCTACCAGTGGGAAAAGCGTTAATGAAATGAAGGATTTGCATTTAGAAAAGGTGAGTTTTAATTCTTTCTGATGTCCTCTAACATCTCTAGAACATTAGGAGTTTTGCAATAGTCATGGGAAACAGTGGTCTTCACCCTCTACAGGTATATAATGAAGAATATTAGTTAGAAAATCAGGTTTGCTTTCCTTTCCCTCCTATGGCTTACCCAGATACATTAGATAAAATTTCTGTCTAAATAGGACAAAGTTCTACTGGGCTCTGTTTTTCTGATTGGGGTTTGCTTTGGTATTTTTTTAGCTAATAAATGCAAGTAATATGACTCTGGTGTCTACATCAAGTATAGTGACACATAAGATACACAAATACCAGGTTAGTTTGCATTCATTTTATGTTTGTTGTTAGTATTTTTCAATATTTTTGTCAAAAAGTCTGAGAACACATCCTGTGGACATTTCACCTTTGTCACTGCCACAATGATCTCTTACTAACCTTTTCCTTATACCTTTCTTACATAGAGAATGTATGGGACAGTTTGGTCCTGGAAATCCCCGAGGAAATATTGTTAGTTTTCTTCTGAATATTATACACAGTTGTGGCACATTAATTTAGGATTAGAACAATAATCACTGTTTCCTGTGCTGATTTTACTTAAAATATTATTTCCTGGCATCTTCAGGAAGAGTAGCATCATGTGTGGAGGGAGATAAGATGGAATTGAGCTGCGGGCCATGGGAGGCACCTGCAGAACTCCCTGGCAGCACAGAGAAGCTTGTCTCCACCTGATCCCGGGGGGAAGAAATGGGACATGACAGATGCCCTAGGGAGGCCAGGTGAGTGGGCAGCGCGTGGTCACCCCCCATATAAGGACATTAAAGGGTGTTGCTGATGTGGCAATGTGTCACTTAATGAAAAATACCACGTAGGGAAATACTGTGTCTCGAAGAAGTGTGTGAAACCAGCTTGTTTCTGGCAACGAAGGTCTCAGTATCCCCACCGCCCCGAGTCCGTGCGGTCAGCTGTCACACGGTGATCCAGAGGGACAGGAGTCAAGCCATGCACATTAGCACACTGTAGAAACACTGTCATTATCTGTGCAAATGTAGTCATTACGGGACTCCTCTGCAGCACAATTTCATTTCTACTTTAAATAGCTTCACAGACTTTGACGGTAATTTCTTCTTCTCATCAGACGTGCACAGGCACACCTTTGCTCATGTCTAGTATTACCTACTCAGAACAGGAGCATACAATTTTCCTGTCAGAGCGACCACTAGAAATGGTTAGTGGGGCTGTGAATGCAGTTGCAGAGAAGGTTTGTGCTCTGCAATTTCTCTAGAAATCCCACTCGTTATTTCCTACCCGTGGTTCTTTGCACACATTATTTTAAAAGAAATAACGCAAATTGTTCCTGCCTTACAAGAGCTTCTTTCATGAATTCTCTGAAAAGGAAATGTAGCTCGCAATAGCCCATATTTGTCATAATCTGAGACTAGTAAACCCATGTCCTGTTTTACAACATGCTCTGATTTCATGTAGTATGCCTTAAGCTTAGACTGGAGCCCAAAATCTGACTAATAATCCATTAATAATTTATTAGATTTATAAAATTTTTAAAGAGGTGACAGTAGCAACAGAGCTGCTGTGTGAAACCGTGAAATTAAAAAATATTTGTTCAAATTGGCATAAAAATAGGTCAAGTAATCCTCAGCACTGGACAAACAGCCAAACCAAAAATCTTTGCATTGGCATATCAGAGATTTATTGTAGTTTTTCTTAAATTTATGTTCAGGCTGTTGAGTGTGGAGAGACAGAAAGAGAGAAAACTTTTCAGTGGTCATAGGGACTCTTCAGTGACACAACACTGAATATAGTAACTCTTTCTTCAAACAGTTGCTTGTAGATTTGAAAAGTCATCATATTTTTCCATGTAGCCCCCAAGGAAGATCGGAGTCAACATTCAGTTCTCACAATATGAGTGGCTATTTGTGATAGAAAACAAAATTCAGTTATGAGTTTATTACAATTATTAATATAGAGCTACCCCTTTTTCTTAACTGGGATAACAGTATATTCATTCTTATTTCAGAAATTTCAATATTTATAAAAGGTCTACATAGCTAAGTGTGTTCAGTGGCATATTTAGAAATATCACTGGGCTTAACAGTTGAGATTAAAGACATGGTGAGATTTACATCTCATAATGAAAAGCAGCTCTTGATAAATACCCCTTGTTGCTGTAGTTCTACCACCAGCCCTCAGGTGTGTCAGTGTCTAGTGGTTTTGGTTTGCTTATTTGAGATTTTCTGGCTAAGAGCAAAGCAGGCTTAAACTTTGAAAGGTATAAGGAATATTTATTAACAAAACTAAAAGAATAATAATAAGCAGAATAAGACTTTCAGAACACTTCTTTTTTTCTTCTTGCACATTTTTTCTTTCTTACTGACAAAGTACAGAAATAACACTCAGAATTTTTAGTAAGTTTCCTATTTTTAAAATAGTCCTTTTTTTAATTTACCTGGGGAAAGAAGCATCTTTTGTTGTGCTACGGAGAATTCTCTACAAGAAAATAGTTCTTTTGTGGCTTTAATTTTTTACAACAGCAGCTGCCCAGGAATCTGTATTTGTGAAATTCTTTTTATTTTTACAGTCTTCTCACAGTTGTGTTTTTGGGCTATGTTAAGTTATAGGGATTATTTTAAGGATGAACTGTTTAAAAGTAAACATTTTTTTCATCTGTCTTTAAAATAATTTTTATTTCTGGGAATAGAGGTTGTCTACTTCTTCCCTTAGGGCAATGGGTTTCTTATTATTTTTATTTCTGTCTTTTTAACTTTGTATGGAATTACAGCTAATTACTAATATTCTTTAACATTTATTTACTCAACTTTATTTGCCTTTGTTTAGGTTTATAGTTTGGACATTTTATTTCTTCATGCTTTTCGTATGATTTTAAGGGGATATTTAAGTATTATAGTCAATTACTATAGCTTACAAGAGAATTTCAGCCTAAAAAAATAAGGCATTTCTTCATACTTCTTTTATTTAGGACTTTGCTCTTTTTTGACTTTCGTGCTTTTGTGTTGTTTCTTTACGTGTTTTCACTTTGTCTTTTTTTCTTACTTAAAGCACTTTGTTACCTCTTCCAAGCCAGAAACCAGAAAGAAAGATTTTCAGGGTTTTCATCTTAAAATGTGTAATCACGAAGGCATATTCTCCCTTTTTATTGGTTTAATTATGTGTCAATATTTAAAACTGGCTACTGATTGGCCCCCCTGTCAGGTCTGCAGGAAGCTGCTAAGGCCTATAAACAGGGAACTGCTCTATACTAAAAAATGAATCAAACCAGGACGCAGTGAAACACTGAACTCTGCAGAATAAGCATCTTAAATACTTGCAATTTCATTTGTTACAGATCCTAATATTTGTGATGACTATATTACAGCAGAGTGGCTGAAAAGCTGACTCAGTGCTCAGGGCATTTCTGGCTTCTCTGCCTGATTGATTTTGCTGCCCTGTTTTGGCCTGGAAAAGGCAGTTTCACCATAGAGCATAATTGCACAAATTCCTGGAGCTAACAACACGTGTTATATGATTTTGGAAAGTGTGAAATCCACACTTTCCAGTGCTAATAGCTATTTGTTTATTTTTAATTTCCTGGTTCACAAAGTGCAACTCCCCTTCAGACTGTACTGCTGCCTGCTTGTCCAGATTTCTAATTGTCTTCTCTTACATCGAGGGAAAAGTCAAGGGGAAATGTTTCAGAAGTACTGATTTCAATACTACCATTTCCATCTTTTAATTTTTCCTTCCATTGGATTTATAACTTGCTAGTTAGAAACATAAGAGGATGTCACATTATTAAAATAAAAAGAGAATTAGGTCGATTCCCTTCAAGAGTCTTCCATTCTTAGTTAATGTCCAGGCTAAAACTCATCTTGTTTTCATACAGAGCATGATCCAACCATTTTTTCCTTCAGTTTATCTGCCTTTCCATTAGCTCCTTAGAGTAAAACAGTAACATACTAATATTCTTTTGGCTTCATGGCCAAATATGGGTATTTCTCCAGGCTCATTCATTACTATTCATCTAATAGCTGCTTCAAGGTTTATGAGAAAAAGTAAAACCTACCATAGGGATAATCTCTAATATGGCAAGCAGCTTTTGCCAAATGGTTCACAGCAGCTCTGCAATTATCTTATTGCTTTATTTCTCAGAAGGGAAACACTCTTTCCTCAAGCTCTTGCTGTAAAAACTGTGGAACTCTGAAAAAAATTACTTCTATTTTAAAGGTCTGATTTCACATGAAAATTATATGCATTGCAAATGTTTTCTTGGCAATTTACTTGTCATAAATGCCTATTGTACTGAAAAACTCTACAGGGAATTGGATGTATTTATTCTGCATGTGCTTAGGAATTTGTAAAAAAAAGACACAATGACAGTAAAAATAGAAATATTATGACTCTCTGAAAACCCCCAGATACAGAGATTATTTTCAACTCAAATGTAGCTTTCTGAGCTCTGTGTAAACCGGGCTTCCTAGCAGGGATTAGGTACATGCTATTGTACTTTCATAATGAGGAGAGCACTGAACCAAACAAAAATATTGTGCGGTATTGACATTCAGAGCTGATGCAAATAAAATAATGCAGCAAATAGCACATAAGGCTCACAACACTGCTTGTGTTTGGGCCATTATTACTCTGAATGCAAAGCTTAGCTTTGTTGCTTAAAATGTAATCTAACAAGACTTGCAATGGAACTTTGCTCCAGTTCAAAGCCTGCACCCAGGGACTGGTCCTTGGAAAGTCCTTCCTAGCTTTTGTAGGGAAATGTGCCCAAGGGGCAGCGGCTCTAGCGTAAAATCTGAAATAACTTGATTTTCACATTTTTGCTGAAGTGAGCCTGAATCCAGCCCTCAGCCGTGCTCATCAGTCAGTATATGCAGTTGCCTGGGGGAAGAGCAGCAGGCTTTGAAGTGGAGAGTCCTTCCAAACACTAGCAGGACAGAGGTACAAATATTTTCACCCAGGCTGGTGAAAACTCTTCCAATGGGCTTTTTTTCAGCTGTCACTGAAAGACTCTGTTTTTAATTGTAAAATTATTAGCTGGATGGAATGGGCTACCTGGGAAAGTGGTGAGGTCAACATCCCTGGCAGTATTTAAAAGACACATAGATGCAATACGTGGTGACAGGGTTCACCAGTGACCTTGACAACGCTGGGTTAATGGTTGGATTTGATGATCTTAAAGGTGTTGTTTTTTTTTCAACCTAAATAAGTCTGTGACTTCACTTCAATGCAGTTGCTTGTAACAGACTGCACTGCTGTGTGGCCAGATGCAGTGTGGGGGTGGTTGCATGTGCACTCACAGGAGTGCACTGGTTTCTCTTATGCTTCCTTTTCCAAATGGTAAAAATTGGGGGAGGGGCGGGGGGAGGGGTTCTTCTCTATAGTCTTGGAGCTTCTCGTTTACTTAGGAGAAATTAAAGGCACACAAATCAAGTTCAGAAGTGATATTACTGTTATTTGATTAAAAATCCTTGGGAATTTTTCAGAAAAAAAAAATCCAGAAGCTGTTTGTTTGCTAAAACTAATGATTTTTTCTCAGAAAACAGTCCTCTGGGTAATCTATAATAAATTATTTCACTTAAATGTGTAATTCTGATGTTTCCTTCATGGAAAATATTAAGAGGTTTAAGGTTAAAATTAAACATTTAGTTAGGGAGTAATTTTGAGGGTTTTGTCTGTACAGGCTTTTCGGAATTATGGGTTTCCTCTGTCAACACAAAAGCATCTAGGATTGGAAAACCTTTCCTGTCTGATCTGATTTGCTGCATTTGTGGGCAGAAAGAAAATTTAATTAGAAGCAAATTGTGTAAGATATTCCTTCCCCAAAAGTTCTATGCTACACATACCGTGAAAGAAAGATGTTTTCATTAAGACTCTAGCAAGGAGAGGATTATAGTATGGCCAGAGTTGTTCAAGAAGTCCTTAATGGTGTCAGAAAGTACCCCCAGCTATTGCTGGTACTGCAGAGCTGTCATGTCCTCTCTGGCAGTGGCTGAGCTCAGTCAGCTGGTGACTCTGGCTTGTTCTCCCACATGCACAGTGTCATTAGAGAACTTCTTGGAAAAGCTTTGTCTGGTGCAGGCAGGGTAGCTCCTGGAGTCAGGAGGGACAGGTGGAGACTCGGCACACCTGAGTGCTGGGGTCAGTGCTAAGCTTGGGCTGCTGGAGACCCTGCAGGGGCAGTGGCTGAGCTGGGACACTGTGGGGGCCTGAGGGCTGTTGGGGCAGGAGGGCTCTGCTGAGACTGCCTTGGGGAATGCAGTCTTCCTTAGGGAGCTGCTACCAGTGCTGGGAGAACCCCCAGATAGAAAAGGACTGGATGAATGTCTTCTTGGCACGGGAGCTCGGCTCTGCTATGGACCTGAATTTTGCTTCCTGAATGTGAGGGTTAAGTGTGAGTTATTTCCTCTTCAAGCTTGGGGCAGCAGCACTTGCTGGGAAGAGCTGAGCCAGGTGCTGGATGGATGCGAGCTGTACACCTTCCTTGCACTTTTCAGCATGAGTGCTGTGGGATTTATGTATGTACGCTGGGGGTAGTCTGAGTAACAGCAGTAAAAACTTAGGCTTGACCATGTCTAGGATCACACCTGGGTTGTTTATGTTACAGTGGGAGGGAATGCCCAGCTGTATGATGGATTTGGCATAAAGATCTCCTGCTAATTTGATGATACTCTATGACTTAAGCAAAGCTCCCACAGAGTTCAAGGAGTGCTGAGTTTGAGGTGGCTCCAGATTGGTCTCTAATTAATTAATTTAGCTGAGGCCGCTGCTCAGCCCCCTTCAACTGAGTTCTGTTGCTGTACCAGGAGACCTGAGACACAGCACAAAACCACTTGCTCCATTGAGATAGCCCTGGAGAGACTTAGCCCCTGTATTTGGCAACCACGAAACAGCTGAGCTGGCAATGGGTCTGCTCTGTATTCATCTCTGCTTAAACAGGCTTGAGTGAAGCAATACCTGGATCTAATAAACCACGTAAATGTCGTTCTGTGAAGGCTCTTTCCAGAGAGAGATGATGTGCAGTGCCATGTGGCAGGCTCGTGCCTAAGCCTCATGGAGAAGACCCAAATTAAATCATATCTCCAGAAGCTGCTGTTCCTTAGATACCAATATGAAAATAATCCTTTTCTAAAGATAAATTCTCCTCATACATCAAAAGTAGAGTACATCAAATGCTGCAAGAAGGAAAAAAAACAGTAGCTGTAGGGATGGTTTCAGAAATTTCAGAGTGCGTAGAGGAAACCCAGAGCTGTTAGCATATTTTTTTACCTTTTTGACAGGGAGTAAATGTTCTGTGGCAGACAAATCTGCAGGAAATAAAATTTTATGATGTGCTGTAACCATACTGGTTATATATCTACACACTACCGGCAGGCTATCAAAAGACGCACATTTTCAGCGTTTCTGAATGTGACTTGAAAGCAGCTCGACTTCTGTAATCATAAACACTGACAAGTATACTCTGCCTACATGGACCAGATGATGCCTCTCTTCATATTAGCATGGTGGTGGTGTAAAAGCAGTCCAGTGAGATCAAAATTAACTGAGAGGAAAAGAGGATTTTTTATGTTGCCTAAACATTGGTCATAAACCGATTTGTCTATGAAAGGAAACTGCAGCTCCTTCTGTTTTCTATCCTATTAAGTAACTGCTCAAAATAACAGTAACTAGTGCTGACAATTATTCTTTTTTCGTTCTGTGCATCTTAGTAATATGAAACCAAACTCTCTTTTCACTTATCCTAAAATAATCCCTAATGGAGGGGTACTACTGACCATGAAAGCAATGACAGCTAATTGCAGACATAAAATACCTTTCTTCATGCGTGTACATGTTATAAAAACTCTGATGAATCTATATGGTACACAGCTCTACTGTATCCTCTCCGGGCCAGTACTGTCACACACAAGCACATAACCCAGGTGTAAGCATATCCTTCAAAAACACCTCCCTTTTCAGCTCCTGTTCCTACCTTCTAGAAATTATGCATGTGATTTCTAGCTCAGTTGAAAACCAGGAGTAATTAATGATTTCATTATCCTTTTTTTTATGGAAAGGCGGTAGCTACCGTAATGAGTGCATGATGAAAAATAATATCAAGCATACAACTTAACAAAACCCATTGGGCTCTGCTCTTTTACAAAGGCAGTACAATGGTGCATGTGTACCTAATTACTACACTGAAGAACAGAATCGAAAGCGGGTGAAAGTAAATGTAAATAATTTGGCTCTAATGTTGTCAGGACCTTCATCATTAATGTAAAATGTCCTTGTTCTGGCTGCTGTCGCCTGGGCTGATGAAAAGCTGTTCTGTCAGTGTCACATGCAAAAATTGCTCTGTGCAGCAACCTGGGGTCATTGATAAAAGAAGATGAAAAAAGCAATACGAAGCTGAAAAATTATTTCTTGTATTGAAAATATGTTTCATACTATACAAGGCTGAGGTAGAACAAAATTAAATCCCCAGGGAAAAGCCACAAAGTAGAGTAATATGGAGTAAATTAAAGGAAAATACTCAACTTAATGGAAATGACCACGCAATCAAAGGATTTGACTGTGGTCCATGGTTCTGGTGTTTTACTTTCAGGCATTTGGACTTTCACATTTTTAGTCTATGCTCTTTATTTTGCTCTTAATGTAAAAATGTATTAGGTAATCCTCTCTAATGCTTGCAAATCAAGGAAAGTTTCAAAGATGAAAGTAGAGCTCTTCCTGGATTGCTTTTGTCTAAGTGTTCTTAGCAGTAGAGGTTTTTAGCTATAATATGCTGCCCATGAATCAAAGAGAATAATTTCACTACAACCAGAGGAAAGGCTTGTGGATGTCTGTTATTTAAGAGGCAACAAATAATGGATGATGTGGAAAATATTGAATGTTAAATGCTCTCTTGCTGCTGATTTAGAGAATGCTTTAACGTAACTAGATGTTTGATAGTACTAAAACTAAGAAAAAAAGATCACGAGGATATTCCAAAGCTAGGGAAAGAATAGACTGCAGGATAATTTCAGAGAAATCAGGCATCTACAAAAAAAAGTCAACAAAAATAAAGCAAACTTGCAACAGAGACCTCAAGGAGCTAGCTGAGGTATCTTGAGGGGCAAAAGAGACAAAGTAGAGAAAAGCACATCTAGCATTTATGTTTAAAGTGAATTGACTACTTTCTTGTGTTGTGCAGCTTGACACCTGGCTTGAATATCTAAAAAGATATCAAAATATTAAATAACAGCATTGCAAGCATCAGGAGGCTTACAACGTTATGGCAACACTCTAGAGTGATGCCAGATAGGATAGGCCCAGTCTAATATACAAGCAAACTGGTTTGATGGTGGGAGACCATAGATGAGACATATCTTGATACTGCCCCAAACTTATGAAAAGTAAACTAGCAAAGCTAATATAAATCAGATGTGGTCAGCTGTCATCCCCAAAAAATGGTTCGAAATGATGCTTGCTTTCTTCGTCAACGCTGTGCTGCAGCCCAGATGTCATAGAGGGATCAGCACGCTAAGGAGGTTTCTTTCCTGCTGCTGGCCAAAGTGACAACACTGCATTCAGTGCACCACTGACCCCCAGAACACAGGCCTGTTGGCTGGTTCTGAAGGTATATAATTCACTCCAGATTTCTCTCCAGCTCCCTGCTTTGGGATCTCGGCCACATCGAGCTTGCCAGGGGCAGAGCTTGCAGGGAGCAGTGGGCTCTCCTAACACCTCTGATCTAGAGCCTGGTGCAGGGGCTGCCAGGCCAAAAGCCAAACTTAGGATTGTGTCACACTCCCTCTGCCACATCCCCAGGGGCACAGGCAGGGTTTGTGGGCTCCTGTGGCTATGGGAATGAAGCCTGCCTCAGTGAAAAGCCTGATCTCTGTAGTGGATACCTAGGGAAGGGCTTGTTGGGATCATTAGTGGAAAATTTCTCCTCCTGATACTGAAAACAGCTCAGTGAAATAAACACAATGCTTTTCAGAGAGAAAAATATAGAGTGCGCCAAGACATTCAATGTACCAATTTTCAGCTTACTTTCTGCATAATTAGCACACTATTAGAAAAAATGACTGGAAGACACATTTAGAAATTTTTTTGCTTAGGGCTCTTCAGTATACAAAGCTGAAATACCATGACAGATTTTAAACAGCAACTGCTATTTATACTGGTACTAAAAAACCTCCTGAAGTGAATTTTTCTTTAAGCTTCTCAGCTTAAACCTTGGCTACACTTTCTCCCTGTGATATACCTGTGGATGCTTAGCATTAACTTAGTCAGGAATGCTGTGTTTAGCCTTTCCTCAAAGTCAGGTTGAAATCTACCATGAAAAATTCTGTGCAGCTGAATGCATTAGTATTCCATAGGTGAAGCCAGTATATACCTGTACACCGACTTCTATTTTGAATCAATTTTATAGCCTTAAATGATTAGTGCCTGAAATAAATGATTGATTATGCCTTGAGAGAAAATGTGTGATGAATGAAAAGCTGAAAAATGCTTTGTTTTGTGGAGAAACCTGGAGCAGATTTATCTTGTTAAAAAATATTGCTAGAGTGACAATGAGGTAAAAATCTAAATTTTCATTTTCAATTAACAGATTTGCTAAGACAGTTTTCCTGGAACATTTCAAATCTTTTCCAGCATGTCTTGTACCTCCTGTCCGCTCCTCCTTTTATCTGTAAAAAGTTGCACATGTACACAGGAGCTGCTCATTGTTAACAAGAACTTATGAGAAATATTCCCTGTTGAAAAGGGACTACATTCACTTATCCATGGCTAACTCTTACACTGTAAAATCATTCCACTCACCTGTGATTTGAAAAGATGACCTAGGAATGGATCTGAAATCCTTAGGAGTGCTATTAGATAATGTGTATTTGGCAGGACAGACAGAAGCATCCCCTCAAACCTAGCACTGGTTTTAAGCATGTATTTCTTGTGAGGCCTCAGCAGTATTCTATAATTAATATATACAGCGATTTCTCTCCTCAGTCTATGGGAAATAAAACCATTTAACTAGAAAAAGATCACCTTTTTAGACTTGCTGAGCAGAACCTGAGGAGAACAGCACCTCCTGCATCCTTTGGAATGGAAACTATTTCTACCTTTTGTTTTTAACAGTCCTTATTTGTCTGGACATTCATATGATTAAGTATATCGCTGAAAAAGCACAGGCCTTATATGATCTTTCTGCAGGGGGACATAAAAGTGTCCAACCACCTTGCAGTGTGGCTGGAATAGTATTAGACAGCTTTCCTACTCCTGACAAACTGACCCAGTGATTCCAAGGCTCATGTACTTTTACTTTCCAGACAGATACAAAAGGCATTTTCAAACAAATTAAATAAACAAAACCTACTATTTTGAAAGGACTTCTTAAAAAAAAAAAAAATAGTGTTATTTGGTAAACAGTAGAACCCTTCTTACTGCTTTTTGCAGAACTGACAGGCTATTAAAAAAACAACCAGCAGTCACCTTTATAAACTTTGTATCCCTCTGTGTGGGGGCCTTATGATTTTATCTTCCAGGGATTCAGACCAGTGCAGTTCATTACAGATTGTTCCCGTGGAGGGTGAATCTCATTGAATTTAGCATTATGTCAGTAAAAATGGGGTATTTACACAGTCTTTCATCACTGGTGTGCTGCTGACCCAGCCCTTGAAGCACAGACCCCACTGCATGGTGCTTCCTGCTCTACAGTGAAGCAGCTGGGACAAAAGCACACTTTTTATTTTGTCAAAACCATAATATGCATGGGCCGTATTTGGAAGGTGCACATGCCAAGGCCCAGAGCAACAGGGATGCGAGCAGAAGACATGCATGATTGACAAATGCTGCAAGATGTAGCCCTGAATACAACAACAAATCTCCAATCTGTAATTTTCCTTAAAAATCACACCACTGAAGCTCATCCTCTCTCTGTCTTATTAAAGCAGGTGTTTTGTGTGAAGCACAAATTAATTCACTCCTTATTAGTAATTTTCAAAGGAATTTGCCTTTTCCTGTGAAATAAAATCCTATACTTTATCCACTTAGACTACTATGATACTTGCAGCCTTTCACATATGCTGGTCGCTGCTCATTTATCTTGCACTAGTGATAGTCTTTTTAGCTGACCTGTGGTGTGACTTTAGCTGAATAGAATGTAAAACAGGAGCTGATAAAGAGCATTTTTACATCTGAAGGTCATAAATATTGAACAGATTCCCTATCATGCTTGTAAAGAAGAGTGTCACGCCTTTTTTGGTTTTGCAGTCAGTCTTTGAAAAGCAAAGGCCTAGCAGGAGTACTGGGGTGTATATATAGAGTATTTCTTCACACTTCTAAAGGAGTACAGAACTGCTTCTATAAATTTAATAATAAATACAAACAGCTTGTGCTTCAAAATGGTACATTAATGCAGTGCTAGCACTGTAATATCAGGCACTCAATATCAGAATATTTTAGAAGGTTGAGCTGTTCTAATTGTAATGTGGTTAAGCTGCATATCCCAAATTATATATGGCATGTTTTAATAGTAAGAATGTATTAAACCTCTACATTTTAAAATCCACTTTCTTTTTCAATATGTGAAGCTTATGTTAATGTGGAGTGAGTGACAAAGGCAGATTTGAAGGTGATCTCTTCAGTGGTTAGAAATTTTCAAACTCCATCTCCTTCTTTGACCATCAGGTTGATTTAAAAATTATGTGGGCTGAAATAACTAGTTTTCTCCTCAGAGGTAATTAGTTTGCTGTTTTAGTAATCACAAACTCTTTAGTTGTTTGTGGTTTTTTTTATTTTTCCAAATGAGATTAAATATATAGGGTTTGCATACTTTTTTAAAACAGGTAGACATGGAGAATTTAGAGAGAATGAGCAAGTCCATGGCCTTCCTCGTCAAAGTGTCTACTCAGAAGTAGAAAAGGCTGAGGGATAATTCATACATTTTTGAGACTAACACTAAAAATTCCATGTCAAATTGATTTGTTTCAGGGGTACTTTGCTGTTATCAGTTTGTATTTTGTTAGCTGGACTTATTAAAACCTGTGAGATATCTTTACTTCTCTCTCTTCACACAAAAAGCAGCGTTAGTGAGCACTTCAGACCTATTTTGAGGAGCTGAGCATCAGACAACATTTTGTGATGCTGATGAGGTCTTTAAACAACACGCTACGGTGAGGGTTAACCTTGACACCCGATTTTAAAAACCAAATTGAATCTTCACGCTGACTTAGTGTGCGCTTTGACTCTGGCTGCATTTGAAGGAATTTGCCAGGGAAAATGTAGACATGGGAGAGATCCGACTGAGTGCAGACATCTTGTCCCTGAGGATGCACTGTGCTGCCATCAGGCCCAGCCCTTCGGAGACCTCCCCTGAGCACACAAGGATTGGCATGGGGATCATGGCAGCCCTACCCCACAGCTCACCCTAAGACTGACTTGTCATCTTTACTCTAAGTGCCTTAAACCTTTCTTTTAATCTGCAGATATAATTTGTATCTCTTTTGGAGGCTGAATTCAGCACAATTTTAAAGATAGTGTTTGTCTTAACTGCTACTTACTGCATTACCTGAATAAGTACATCATGTTTAGATTTTGCTTTTTAAGAAGTGCATGCTTTGTTGTAGATGGAAAAGTGGAAAAACTGGTGACTACTGAACTCCTATCTGTTTCATCTGCTAAAGAGCTTTA
Organism: Tichodroma muraria; assembly: GCA_013390105.1. NCBI lineage: Eukaryota > Metazoa > Chordata > Aves > Passeriformes > Sittidae > Tichodroma > Tichodroma muraria. The sequence goes on along the minus strand of WAAG01064906.1, from coordinate 3,316 downwards.
ATTAAAATGGGGATCTTGTTAGCAGAGACATTAATCAATAATTTATTTTTTCATTTTTCCAATGATTCCTACAGCATAATAGCTTATCATGTAACATGTCCAAACAATTGATAAAACCAGTCTGTAGTCTGACACAGGTTGAGTTTTTTAACAGACTTATCAAAAGTCTTTGACATTTTAAAAAATTTCTGCCTGTTAGAAATAGTAATGTTCTCCCCCATTAGAGTGACTTTTTCATCGATGGCAATGATTGATAGAGTCTATTCCTGTTAGAGAATAACCCCATTCACATTCTGAATCTGAATAAGACACTGGAGTCTTAGTTGTACTGATGTATATCTTCACCCACTCTGCACAGACAAAACACCACAGAAAGTGTTAATCCACAGCCGTGGAAGTTTGCTTGCTCTGCCTCTCTGGGCCATAGCTCACTTCTGCCTCCACACAGTTTTCACTCCTGAATTTTAGGCAGCCACTCTGCACATTGTGTTGCAATTGAGAAGTCATATAAGTTTAACAGTAACCAAAATCTCTCTCATATCTCTATACGGGTGTGCTGTATCTTGGCCTCATCAGTTAAGGGGTTTTTTTCCTGCTGAGGATATCAGTTGTTCCACTCCCACCAACTATCCAGCCAAATATGGACTTTCTCATTCTTGAAGCTTGCAGAAGAAATAAGTGATGAAAATAAAATTGAACTTGTAAGTGCTTCTCTTTTTCCCCTATTAGTAGCAAATTCAGCAACATAAATGGGCTATAAAAACATATTTTGTTACTCAGTGAGCAACAATCTTCAGTTTAGTTACCTGCACCAGGCTGCTATAAGTTACACATCTTGTCCAATGTCACCTAAGCCTTATGAACCTAAAGGGTCGCTGTTATTGAGTGCCACTCATCCTTTATTTGCTGAATAATACAATATCAAGAAAAACCACAAGCCATTTTGTGTTTCTGAGACAAATGGAAATGTTTGAGGTTCCTGAGACAAAAGGAAAATTGGGGCCCTGAGGATGTGGTTAGATTTGAGGAGTTGTGAAGACCTGGAAAATACTGTGGGGTCAGGGTTTTTAGAAGGCTACTCCTCAGCTGGCAAAGCACACAGGGCTTGTTGGAACTCTAAGGCAATTTTCCAGCAGTAGGGTTTAAAATTGGTGCCATGGAAGTCACATGTATGACACAGGAGATTTTTCTTGTCAGAAACATCTGAACGGAACTCCCTGGTTTCCAGCTTCTCATGTTCTGTGCCCATGGCTGAGTCCTGGAAGGCAATGTCTGCTACTGACTCCAGCAGGTGGAGGAAGATGGTCCTCACACATTTTGTGTCTGGCTGCCAACCTGAAAGGGCAAGTACAAAATGAACCACGAAGGCTGGCCTGAAGGGTTCCCTCAGCTGTTGCTTCAAGAAAAAAACTTTGCCTTAATATATGCTGAGGGGTTAAGAGGGAAGTGAAAATTATTCTTTCAGTAAAGGGAAATGGCAAAACAGTTTTAGCTGAAACCTGCCAAAAAACATTTGCCCCTGGGCAGCCACAAAGCAGAAAAATATCACCAGAGAAGGAGAATGCTTCAAAAAGTTATCTGAATGAAAGAAACAGAAAGTTATAATGGCACTCCTGACTTAACCTTACCAGCTACTGCTACTGGAGCTTACTATAATACTGTATCTTATCTGACCCAAATCCTAAGCCAAATAGTTCTGTTCTCTGTTCCTTTATATTTTGCTGCTGGCTACAGATAAAATTGAGCATGTTTCATTCAGAGAATATTAGTGTCTAGATACCGATTGTTCATCCACTCATAGATACAAAAGAAATAGTAAGGGGTATTTGCTTCAACATAATGACTTCATCAAACAAATGGAACACAAGCAGCTCAGTATTGTAGAAACAAAGAGAGTTTTCATAAACTGAAGAACAGGAGGATAGGGATGAGTATTCCACTTTCATGGAACAAAACTGGTGATTCCTTTTATAAACAGCATCATAAAACAAAGCTGGGTCTTATTAAAATGTGTCTTGTCTCTGTAATTTTGTAAAAGATGGTGTAAATCTTTGGAGTTATTTTGCTTATATCCTTCAAAATAAAAGGACTCTTAATTCATAATTTATAAGCACAGCCACTCCAGTGAGTGTTCCTGCAGGCTACTCTGGCTACCTTAGCAACCACCAGAGAATGCTAAGTAGAAAGAGCTGGGACCCTTCTGGACATAAATAGGTTTTTTTCTCATGTCACTTGATAATTTCTATTCCTTTGGACTGTTAAGTCCTTTGTCCTTTACTACCCAGGATGTTAGCTGGTCATCTCCACACTGTTGTAAAGATGAAAAGAGTGGAAATAACACCAAGACATCTTCACTGCTCCATGCTGACAGGGCAGAGGCAGCCTGTATCGATCGCCACGTCTAACTGGTAATAAGAATGTAAACTCAGCCTTGTGCTGCTTTCCATCAAAGCAGTGCAAGTCAAGCTTTCCTTTTGCACAGGCCTGCATTCATTTCTCCAGTTGTCAATATGTCCTGATAGAGCTTTTAGAGACTTATCAATATTTAACTGCACTTCTATTGACTCAGCAATTACACAGTAATTGATTTAAGATTGATTATCATCATGTTAACATTTTAATGGTCAAAGAGTAATATAACTAACTGAACATGATATTATTTTAGGCTTTTATTACCTTTGTCCATGTGCATTATTGTTCCTTGTCACCAGATTTTAAATTTTACTTAATGCTGTATTGTTCACCAAAAATAACTGAGAATATTGTTTATAGATTTATTCTTTGCCAGAATTCTTATCTTTACAGCATAATGTTTTTATTATAATTAGAACATTCAAGTGGATCTTTTCAGAATATCTTGTTACTTGTTAAAACATATGAAAAGTATGAGTACTGGCAAACAATTAATTAATCCTCTGTGCCACACATGAGGCAGTTAGCTAAAGGATAAGACAAGTAAGTTATTTTATC
>WAAG01064904.1:35077-48765 GCA_013390105.1 Tichodroma muraria | reverse complement strand
CCATGAACACAAACCAGAAGAAAAACTGCATTTTAAGTCCAGTGGTGATTAACACTGTCACATCTATAGTGGTGATGTGAAACTTATTTACCTCTGATAACTGCAGTCTGTTTAAAAGCCATGAGCACAGGCTAAAAACGTATTTTTGTTTAAGCCAATGCCGACATTTCTAGGGGACCAGGATTTCACAAATGACTCTCGCAACTTGAAAAGAAAATATTTGGTCCCCTAGAAGTAGGAATTGATGAAACAGGATTTGTTTGACAGCAATCCTAAAGAAAGATTGGCACTTTTTGTTAACATTTAGGGCAAAGTACAGCTTTAAGATCTAGGAGAAAAACAACATTCCAAGTAAATGAAAAGACAAAAGGAGCATACTATGAAATTAGGTGAACTTTCCTGTGAGTGGCATGACTAATTGCAGATTTCTCCAGCAACTAGTGAAGGAATTAAGGAGTAATTGTGGAAGTTGGTAAAATAACTAGAAATTATTTTCAGCCTAAGCAAAATCAGAAAACATGCACACTGAATCTGGTCATTTACTATAGCAGAAAATAATCACTAGCAGGAAAGCCTCAGAAAGAGAAAACATTTGGTCATGGTTTTGCAAACTTGCTTTGCTAAAAACCTGTGTCTTAGCAAGTATGGAAAAGGATATCAGAGAATACACATGAGGTTAATTCCTTATTCCATGGCTGGAGGTTTCTGGAGAGAAAGGTCCAATGCCTTCCCTGGGGCAAACTGTAAATAACAGAGTAATGCAGCAGGAACTCTGCTCCCTTTCTGTCACATTCCTGCACTGTTGCACCGCTTTTAATTCTGACACTGGTTCATCTTATAATTTTAAAGCCACTTTTGTATATAACTTACATCTGACAGGGGTTCATTTCGTAAATCTTTTTAATTCTTTACTTGCCTAAAATAGAACAGATCACCCTGGAACAACTGAAGACTTAAATCATGATGACTTTAAAGGAAGAAAAATGTAACCCTTGTGGTTAAAATAATTTAGCTGTTGTTTTTTCTCTGCCTTATAGTACCAGGGTGAATGTACTTTATAAAAAAATCCATAAGAATGAGTACAAAATACAATAAATTGAAGAGTGATGGTTGAGATCTTTCCTGAAGGCCAGAGGTTGCATTTGGAAGCACTGTGAGTTCAAACCTACAGGAGTAGGTGAGTGCAAGCCCAAAGGGACACAGTGTACACCAAAAAGAAATGAAGGGGCATTAGAGAAGGAAATTAAACACAGCACCTGTGTGGTCTTTCAGAGGAAGACAGGAATAACTAAGCAGGATTTAAGAGGTAGCTGTTTGAATCACAACCATGTGGCCTCGAAATGTGTGCAGAGAAAACACGTATTTGCCTACAAGAGGTAAATTTATACTCTTGAAGTATACAGGCAGTGGAGCGCAGATCTCAGATTTTAAATTTTTCTACCTACAAAATTTTTGGTCACTATTGAAAACACTGACCACATCTGTTCTTTAAAAACATTCTTACATAGCTTTTTCTACCAGTTCCTTCCCTTATGACAGGAATGTTCTTCTTAAAACAATGGAAAAGCACGTAGCCCTCACCCTTTTCCTCTTTCAGGAACAAAAGTGCCAACATAATTTCTGATTTGTATTAAAACATTCATAGCTGTCCCCAAGAATATTTTTATTTTATATTGGGAAAAATAACCCAAAAAAACCAAAAATTAGTTTCTAAGTCCAAACTGCCCCCAGAAGCATTGGAAATGTTTTCACAGCAAAAAAACACTAAAGGGGAAAAAGCAATTCAAGTTAAGGCATGTTATGTGTCAATGTCACCCCACCTTGAACCATGTGGTCTCTGCATTCAAAACCAAAGTTTAAAAAAAAAAATACATCTGAACTATAGAAATAAAATAGATCACTGGGACAAAGCTAGAAATGTTCTTATTTATTTTTTTCTTTTCTTACACAGAAAAATTGTCCTTTTCTTGTAACTAAAAAAAAAAAATAATTAAATAAACTTATGCAAACTGTTATTTTTTTTGTCAGAAATGAACAGTTCCTGGCCATCCACACCACCTGTTTTTCAGTCCTAAAACTCCATGGTTCTGGCCTCTGCATCTAACACAAGAGACAGACCCAATTCTGAATATGTTTATAGCACAGAAGAGGATCACAAGCAGGTGAAATACTACCTTGTTTTCTTTGGAGTATTGCTACACGCCAGCAGGACATACTGAGAGTACAAAGTTAATAAAATCCCTCTCACAATCAAACTTCCTCTCTCATACAAAAGGTTCTGATTCAGGAAGGTTTCCAAGAACAGAACCAATTTCATTTTTGGGTAAGAGCTGTTGTTTGTGTCACAAGTGCACACACAATTCCAGGCCTAGACCTTATAAAAAATGAAACATCAGACATGAAAAATGTGGTAATTACTTACGAATCCACATGATTTTCAAAGGAAAGGAGGATTGGAAAGGGCGATGTCTTAAATGCACATTCAGCAATAGCTTCTATTACTTCCTAAAGCATCAAAATAAACACAGTTACAAATTCAACTCTCTAAAGAAGCAGAGTTTTAACCTTTGAAGACAGGAAAGACCCAACAAGCTCTGAAATCATTCCCTGAGATGAGACCTTCCATCCTAAACATCCCAGAAAGCCCTGGATGTGCTCTTGCCACAACCAAATTTTTCAACCTGAACTATACTCAAATCTCCAAAACATCTGATGAATCTCAAGCACCACCTTTCTCAAGAAATTACTTCTGTCTGCCAAAATCAATAGCTTAGATGTAAAGCTTGGTTTTGGTGTGGAGCTGTTCCATGCCTGCAGCTATGGCTTTCATGTGCTATAATAAACATGCTCTGACAAAGGCAGATCTTCTAAACATCATCAACACAAGCACATATCCATAAAATCCTTAGTTACTCTGACTCACATTTTATTTCCCTCTTTTTTTTTTCATGACAGAAATCCCTTTAAGGCAAAAGAAAGGAAAAAAGAAATCTTTACTCAATTAAAACAGTTGGTTCTGTGGTAATAATCAGAGGACTCAGAAAAGAAAACTTCTGTAAAGTTTCCTGTCAGTTCTATGGAAAATGGAAACCCTAAATCCAGTACAAAAGTCATTTGATAACAACAGTTTGATGACAATTAGTGAGATGCACAATAAATGCACTCATCGTTACAAATTATGAAATGTTTCCCTCTTGGAACAAATCTCTCTTCCAGAAGAACATAAAAACACTGAAGACTTTTCATATGCTGGCAAACTCTGGAGTTTCTAAGAACCCGTAACTCTCTGCCATGCCAAATCATAAGGATGATAAAACCTAAAGGATGCATTTATTTTAAACAAGCTTTCTCTGGGGATTCCTCATGTTCATTTTCTGTACTTTTAGAGGCTCAACTGAGAAGCATAACAGTAAGAAATCCACTTCCTAAAAGAAAAGCTGAGCTTCTGGTACATTCCTCTGGCCCTCTTATTTTCAACTGCCTTCCTGCTGCAAGAGGGGATGGAATCCTGCATGAGCGGGGAAAATAACCTGGAAGAGTAAAATTAGGATTGCACTGACGAGATGTGAGGATGAAAAGCTCGGACAGCGGTTCAGCAACGGCAAATGCTCCGTGGTCAGAGAGAAACAAGCTGGCAGGTTCCATACTTAGCTCCAGCTGCAGAATGACTCACCTGAAGCAGGTCTCCAAGGTGTGAACACGGTTACACACACACGGATCCCTGGTTATGGCATGACATCCATGGCTGTTTCCTACAGGATCCCACCCCGGCAGCAGCTTACCATTGGCAGCTGAGAAAAACCTTACAGATTTCTGAGTCGTGAAGCAAGGAACCAAGGAAAACCAAGGAACCAAACAGCCCAGGAACGTAAGGATGGGGAGCGTACAGTACTGCTGCCTCTTCACTTCAGGAAGTCTGTCTGAGGCTGTGAAAGCCGTCAGACTGAGCAGAATCCTTGTGCTGTGGTCACGGCAAAAGCGTGAGCTGATAAATGGTTCAGCATTCAAGATATGAATTGATTCTCACACTCCTGACACATTATTTCACTGCCATTTTGCTCCTCCCCAGCCAAGCAGCACGTGTTGAGTGTTGAAAAGAAATCAAGATGTTTTTCACATTTTTCTGTGTGGATTAAAAAAACCCTGCCCTGAAATGACTGATGAAACACTCCTGAGTAGCTTTAAAATATCTTCCAATATCTCTCCTGCCAGCACAATGCCAACGGGTTGAACATCTAAATATCCAGGGATAATCCTCGTTCCCACTAATGATCCTTTTAAAAATCAGATTCACTTTGTTTTAAATGCCTGCTCATGACCGAAGCAGTTGAGAGCCATCTTCCTTAATTAAAGGACTCCCAGCAATCAAACCCCATGCCTACAAACATAATTGGCTTCCTATAAACATAACTGGAAAGTTAATAACAAACGTGCAAGAAGGCTGTTTTACGTGTTTCTGTGATTAACTCAATCAGGGAAGAATTAGAGAAAGCAAAGTGGAAAAAAAGGAGTGTTCTGGTACAAGTGAAACTTGGTGTTCTGTCTGTGGCAGACCTGTTTGCTTTTTTTCCTAAAGAAAGGCAAAGAAGACAAAAAAATCCCACCCAATAACAGGTTTCAGGTACGGGAGAAATGTCTCAAAGCTGTAGCTGGCACGGAAGCCACCTGTAATCCCTGCAACATAACCAAAGTCAGTAATGAACGTTTTCCCACATATTCTTGCACACAGCTAAGGCTAGAAATGTATTTCCATGGAGAGTTAGTGTCTCAGATGAAGAACTACTTCTTCGTATTTCAAAAACAATTTCCTGAGGTATCATTATAAGCTGTGCTGACTACCAATCCTAATACTATAGGAAAACACCTCCATTGTGCTCCTGTAACACCTCAGATCAAAAACATCTTTAAGAAGAACAAGAAGGTAACAATTTAAGTTTATTGCTAAGGGTATGGGCTCTACCTTATACTACAGAAAAGGAAAAGGAAGATAAAATTCAATAATAAAGATGACATGTTTAGGGTTTGAATGGCACAAATATCCCTTCAATAGTCTGCAAATATACTAATTTTTCTTTTTCACCCTCCAGTGCTTTGGGTCTGATCTCAAGTATCAGGGATAGCATTGCACACACACTTATTAATTTTTTTTTAATATAATGCCAAGTGTCTGGGTCCTGTGCATGGCCCATCTGGCCATGAGCAGCATATTCTCTGCTCACAGGAATTTAAAGGCTTGCAAATTGTTGAGATTTAGCTGCTATTTCCTGTCTCAGTTCAGGATTTTTGCCTCCCACTCCCAGTGACCAGGCAGAGAGAAGAAAAGGGGTGAACTGATGTGATGGTTATTACTGCTGTCCAAATCCTGTGGCCTCCAGCTCTGTCCCACGGAGCTACAACCAAACCAGCTGTTTCTCCCAATGCCTTCACATCCCCATTTGTCTCTGTGCAGAACCAGTTGTGGTGGCTGTGCCTCGTCCCTCAGCCCTGGCTGTGGCCTTGCCTGGTTCTCTCCCTGTGAGATTTGCTGCGGGGACGTGCACAGGAGCATGGATGTGGGCACGGAGCCCAGTCCCCAGATGGCACCGCTATCACACCACATAATCCCTTTTCCTCACACTGCCATGACCACCAGGAACCTCTCCCCACGCAAGGTCCAAACGCTGCAACTCTTCCCTCCCAACAATTCTGCATCTGCTTTGTAATTTCTTCTTACAGCATCTTTTTGCCCTTGCATTTCTGCCCTCCCACTTTGGCAGTGATGGATCTGCGGCGGTTTTGCACGAAAAGAACCCTCCCCAGCTAAACCAGCTACCCCAGTGCTGTACCTTGAAGGATATCTCAGTTGTCATGGTGAATCCATGTGTGATGACGGGCTCCTCCTCGGCTGTCCGTCCCTTCCAGCAGTCCAGCTCCACACAGCGGCAGCCCGACAGGAGCACCTGCCGGTACATCTCCACCGAGGAGTTGCCAGCCAGCTGCCCAGCTGGGACAGAGCACAAAAAAGGGAAACCATTGTGGGCCTCAAGAACAGATACAACCGATCTAGCAATAATTAGACAACGGCAGCTTTTACCCTTGGCTGAGAGCAATAACATTCCAAGGAATACGAAAAGCGTAAGAACCCAATGGAAATTGCTTTGGCACAGTCAATGTCATGGTTTGGATCCTGCCCTCAGTCAAACACAGAAATAACCCAGCTGAAGCCAGCTCAAAAACTTCTGATGGGCAGCATCAAATACATGAAATAAAATAATAATAAAAAAGCTTAGTTCGACGAGATTTTGTTATCCCTTGACAAGCAATGTGTAATTCAGAGGCGATTCAGGGAGACCGAGACAACATTTCCTCACAACATGCAATGCACTTTAGTAGTAGATGAAACAAACCCCCCTGTAGTCCCTTAAAGGAACCACCATTAGGTCTCAAATCAATATTTAATATGATAACCACTGCAATGAGTTGGTCAGTTAAATTTCCTGATGTGATACTGTATTATGTAGGGAGAAATTCAATTAAATTGTCCTTTTCCAGTAATGAGATAACATAAACCTAAAAACTAAGAAGGAAAACTCATTTTTTCCAAACGTGGGAAGTATTAAAAAAGAAACACAAAAAAAAAAAATTCCCAACCCAAGCCAACAAAGAAGTCCAGTTGGATTCAGGAAAGAATATCCAGTCAGGTTGTCTTCATCTGCTGCAACAGATTTGATTCCAGTCATTCAGATACAAATTTCTTGCAGCAGAGAGGTAACAGTAATGGAAGAATGGCTTTGTGCTTCTTTTAGATGTGAAGAAAATGGATGTAGTTTCCTGCTTTCTAGCAGGCTTGCTGAGAAGATCTTCCTGGATTTCTTGAAGGAAAATAATTTTCTTTATGAAGAGGCAGTGAGTTCATTTACAGTGAAGATTCTTTGCTGACTGGGGACGTATAAATACTTCACCTACACTGGCATATACTGTATTGCAGATTAATCCTCATTTTATCTTCTCTGTGATTCTGTGTTTAGGTTTTATGCTGGGAAATACACATTTTGGGATTTGTTTCACAAAACAGCATTGTCTGCTTTTGCTTCTTTTTATCTTGTACTAAAAACTAACAGAACCCCTTCTTATTTGAAAATCCCTGTTAACAGTTTCTGTCTGATACATGAGGTGGAGCAATCATAAATACTTCTACAAGGTATAAACATTACTCCTGTTGAAATCCATAAGAATTCTCAGTTCCTGCTGGAACCAGTGAGAAATATCTGTTAATAACAGAAGAAATTGGCCAGTGCTGGAAAGACCTGAAAATTCAAATGGAGTCAGCAAAGTGACAACATGTCTCTCTTTTTTTTGGAAAATAGCTTTCTCCTGTTTCACCTTTGATTATGGCAGATTATCTTTCCTCAGACAAAAGCCTTTTTGGTGCAATTCCAATGTCTGGGTTAAGTAGTGTCTCTTTTTCATTGCAGGATGCAAACAAGCATAAGCATGGATCAGGGAGTAACAACTCACATTTCCATGTACTTATCCCCAAGCATCTGCTTATGAAATCTTGGCTCTCATAAAGGATTCACCGGACTCCACTGCCTAAAAAACCCACTTTCACTTAGAAAACTGTTCTAATGTTGTCTTTCTTTTCCCTCAGAGCATTTTGAGTTTGGATTAACAAACTATTCTATGATTAACAGACTCTATTTCCCAAGAGATTCCTGGTGGTTATCATTGCTAAGTGTTTTGGGCTCCAAGATCCTTCACCTTCACAAGTGCTTAAGTAAATCATGACATGCATCACTTGCTGTGTGACACTTCCCACACTACCTTATTAATAAGGCTCAGACATTTTGGAAGGATTCCTGCAAAGGATAAGAGGATATTCAACTTCCAAACCATACAACCTTCAGAAATACGCCCAGGCAGAGGGTAAAATGCTAGCCCACATTTTAATAGTCCCAACAGCTTGTTTTTCTGAAATACAGAATATGAGGAATGTTCTCCCAAATGTGGGGGTTTTGCATACATTATTTAGAAATTTCTATTGTGTGAGTTCCTATTTGCATTTATTTTTAAATACCCCTTTTGCATTCTAAAATGTGACAACACTAAAGGGAACACTTCCAGTATATTTTTAACAGCCAGAGTACAGATCAATTTTGCAATACCGGAAATTGAAAGCATTATGTATTCCCTTCTACAATACAAGCAGTGTCTACAGTAACACCATACATAACATTTGCATCCCATCACCGTGTGTGTGGGATAAGGAGAAACGGATTTTGACAAGAATTCACTTTTCTGAAAAATGCAATTGGCTAAACAATACCTGACAGGATACTATGCAAAATGAGCCGGTGCTGATTGATCTAAGCTGAGGATATGACCCAGGTTTCCCCATTCATAGCACTTCCACACTTCTGTAACTTTATGCTACTCATTTCTCAGGAAGTGCATGCTTGTTGGGTTCATCCACTACTGCTTTTCCAAGTGAAAGTTATTTGCAATAAGTGAAGTTAAAACGTGGTTGCTATCTATTTAAGATATCTTTCCTCCCCAAACTGGGGGATTTTTGGATCCAGCTATTTGGAATCACCTGACTCTTCACTATTCTAGAACCCCAGGCTTCTTCTTCCCTCTCTCCCAACACTTTCTCCCAGCATGAGGTACCTGTATCCTCCCTTCGCTGTGCACAAACATGAGTCGCTAAATCTCTTCTCTCCAGACAAGCCCTGAAAAAGCAATCAGTGCCCTGGATCATACGCTTGGGGTTTGCAGTGTGCAAACTCAGAGCCCCACACTGCTGGGAGCCTGGCTCCTCACTCCAGCAGCCACACAAGGTGCTGGCAGCTGAGATTTTTTTAGACGCAGCACATTTATCTGAATTTATTTTCCTCCTGAGCTATTTCAGCATGCACAGGCCAAGCGGATCAGACCCCACACTGTGACGTGCTTTGCTCCTGCTTGTACGTACGTCAGGCTCTCAGCCTGGCCTGTTGTTTTTAACACTTGACACTGGACCAAAGCAGGATGTGTGGCCAGCAGCAAGAAGGTGTCACTCAGCTTTCCATCCCTTCTGCATGGTGCTGTCAGCTTGGAAACTGTTCTGGAGGCTTTGAAGGTGAAGGTGGTCTCAAGGAAGTGCTGAATGCAGACAATAAGCAGCAACAGTGAGGACTGAGGAATCACTGAGAACAGAAAAGCTGGAGGATGGTAGATGAGAGGCCACAGGCAGCAATGACTTCCCCTCATGAGAGATTTTTCTAGAAACAACTGAAATACCGGATTGTAAGCAGGGAAGCAGATGCTGAGGGTGGATGGGATAGTCCCACACTGGCTACATGTGCTCAGCTGATAACTCAGCAACCTATTGCTGAGATTATTGTTCCTTTTAGCCAAAACGTGTTAAAGGCATGTGATTTTAGTATTTTGCATTTCCCATATACAACAGCAAGTTGTCCAGCCCTCAAAACATGCAAGGCTGAGTGTGAGATGTCATCATTCGTCTCTGACTTTGGGTACTGCTCAAAGAAATATTGCAAAGTCACTCCCCACTGTGCCCACAGCCAAAACATGAGGTGAGAATCTAGGAAAAAGCAAGGTTGCACTTTAAGGAATAAAGAAATAAATATGATACCAGGGAGAAAAAAAGATACAGTAAAAAAAGTTTCTCAAAGATGACATTTCTTCAAGCTAGCCTAAGTTCACTGCAAATCACTTCTTTCTTCATGGATTTTTACCTTTGTTCCTAAAAATTACATTTTCCTAAGAAAAAAGAAACCAGTAACACTTCTAAATAAATAATCAGGACTTGATGTACTGCCAAGGGCTTCTACTAAAGGCTAGGAAAATGATCAGCATAATTAAAAATAAATTCAGAGTGTGCACATGGTGCTTTTATGTTATGATGTTTCTTTGTGCATGCTTTTTCTGGGTTAAAAAAACTAACAAAGGAAGAGATAATTGGTAGGGCATTAAGCTCAGTAATTATAAAGTAATGCCAGATTGAATGATTTTCTTGTTGTCCTGATAATTATTACATGACTAGTTGCTATTTCATGGCCTCAGTCAGGGCAAAGGTGCTTCCAAGGCGCTTCCCTTCCAAAGCCACGAGCACTTGAGCAGATCCTTCAAACTCTTTTGGGGAAAAGGAATAGCCTGCCACCATTAATTTTATTAATTTTACTTCCTTGTTGGAAGAAAGCAAATGGGAATGTGATTGCTGGATCTGACGTAGGCTCAGAGAAAAATCCAAGGCTGTCAGTTTTTGTAATGCACAGATAAAAATCAAATCATTAATCTCATTGTCGGCCAGCTGCCACACATTCACTGAACATAATGAACCCACTAAAAGGGAAGGGCTCGAGCTTTGTGCCTGTAAATGTGAAAACATGCACTCTGAAAAGGAATTAGAAAGAGTTTTAAACTTCTCTTGCACTGTCCCCTGAGTTTATCCTCATTTACTCCCCTCAGTTTACTAAACTAGGAATATTTTGTCAAATTAAGGCTGAAGATCATGTTTCCAAATATAGCCTCTGAAGTTACTTGGAAATACAGGCAAAGAAACCTTTAGATGCAATCTGAGATATTTGCAGACTTTCACATACAAGTCAAAACAAATTTAGCAAGTGTCAAGGTAAATAATTAAACATGTGAGGTCACTTGTAGCGCAGTTAAAAAAATTAGAGTAGGTTGGACCTATTATGAATTTCCATCCTTAATTCTTTTGGTTCTGGCTTTTGTACCTCTAAACCTTTGGAACACATCTCTGTCCTAACCAGCCCTGAAGAAAATCTGTGGCAAAGACCTGGCTATAAATTCCTGCTGGTAGAGGGGAGAGCAGTCTTTTATCTCTTCAGATCAACCTTAAGTTGCATTGTCTTTAAACCTCCCGTGGCCCGTGCTTCTCACTTTACTACCAGAGCTTTACTGATTTCTTCCAGAATATCTGTATAAAGCTGCAGCATTTGGCTTAAGCACCAACTAATTCTCAGTGACAGAACAAAGTCCATTTTGGAGGTAAGAGGTCTGGAAAATATCATAGTTAAAAATTGCTTTTGCTTTGGCCATGTCTTTGCTCCACCAAAGAGCATAAATTTCTGCATATTGGAATCATAACTTAAAAGCGGCCACACTGATTTTTGTTTCTTTTAATTCAGAGGAAGAAAATCGCTGTCAAAACAAATACTTATGTGACGAGTTCTAGCACAAAACACATTTTACAGTTAGATATAAACCCTTGAAAAATGGTGTCTAATGGAAACAATGACAGTTCAGTCAGTCTATGAAAGCTGGCGAAGGTGCTGGAGAAAGAGCTGTAACAAACATAAAGCAGATGAAAATAACTCCCATGAGGTCTGTTTAAAGTGGGCATTACCACTGCCTGGGTTGTTTATGTTTTGGCATACTGGCATCCTGAAGGAGTTGGTCAGTTAAGGACAGTCTGTTAATAGCATTAAAAAGCCTAGATAATGCATAAACCACATTTTTAGCACTCAGTGAAGCATCATTTTTTAAAATTAAACATAATGCTAAGTCATTAGCAAACACGACAGGACAAAGCAAACATCAAATCAAACAGGAGAGAACCCCTCGTGCACATCTGCTTGCCCAAAGCATTTGTTCCTATGTAAACCAAACTAAAACAGTCAATTTACAATTATTTTCTCACAAGTTAACAGAATCTTGGACTAGAAAATGAATGTCAAAAGTCAAATTCCTAAACTGCCTCAGCTTTTTCTGAGTCTTAAAGCACTGTTGACTTTGCTGTGCAAACAACGCATTTCAGACTGTAACTCTAATTAACGGGAGCTTCTGGGTGCTCAGCCTTTTTAAAAACATGACAGGACCTAAAGATTTAGCTCAGATGTTAGATATTGTCAGGGAGCAAATCTTCACTCCTTGCATTTATGGGCTGTCAGAAAGTTACGTGCCATGTTGGAACCTCCCTAATCTCTGAAACAAAGCAAATTTCATGGAGCACAACAAACTGCCAGATTTAACGTTTAGGGGCAAATTTATGAGCCACAGAGATGCTTCCCGTATTCTGCTTTGCACACTTGTCTTGCTATCTGTGTTGTCATAAAAAGTACAATGTTCATTCTCCTCCCTAAAGATGGGCCTTAATCTGGAATCCTATTTGAGGGAAACTTTATAGCGACTTCACTGGGTTTCTGACCAGGCCTGATCTGAACAACGGAACTGCTGCTCACCTGTTAACAGAAGTATATTTGATGCACTGGTGTTGCAGCTGCAACAAAAATCAAGTGCCACCCTTGCTTCCCTGAAGACTGAACTCCGTCATCTGTTTAATGCTGATGTTTTTAGTGTGTTTTATGTTACCACTGAAAATACACTCAGAATTTTTGTAAGGTAAGAAATGAGATCTGTCCAACACAGCTGTACCTGTGAGGTAGGTGTTGTGTGAGGAGTTGATGAAATAATGTGACAGTGGTTGAGACATATCTTCATTTAAATCCAGTTTCTCAGGTGGAACAACGCCGTTCTCTTCTCCACTCAGATACCGCATAAATCCATCCACAGATATCTGTCCTGAGAGAAGCACAGACCCAGGGAAAGCACCAGTTAATGCCAACTACAGATTTTGTGACATGCAGATAAATTCAGCCTACATTTACACAAAGGCACGTGTGAAAGACCATATAACCGTCAGCCTGGCTTTCACCCAGTTATCCAAATATTCTTTTTTTACTACTACCTCATTTTCAGCCACACGAGTTGCCGGTAACATACATTCCTTTAGCTGTAACAAAGATAAATCACGTCATAATCAGCATCTACAGAATATCAAGTGCATGGGGGAATCAGAGCTACAGGAAAAACAGATCTAAGCCCATCAAGGAAAGGAGTCCTTGGGGGACAAAACAAAGCACGCTTTCCAGAGGAAACCAAGAAACCTGCAGAGAGCACAGACACAGGTAAGTCTGACCTTCTTTGAGCTGGGTTCAGTGTGTGTATAAGCCACCTTTCAAGTGAGAACTAAGCTTTACTTTGTAATTTTTGTATTTGTCTTCTAATTCACATTTCACTGGAGTGCCAGCATAAATGATCACTTCATATGCTGCTGTCAAATTAGAAAGCTGAGTCCCATCCTCAGCTTAAATATCCCCATTCACCTCAGTGGAGCTGTTCTTACTACATCAGGAGGACTTTTGCTGTCGAGCCTTCTTGACATAAAGTTGACTTTAGAGAGTCAATTTGTATATTTAGATTAAAAAGAAATCCAGTAATCTATAACTGAAGATTATTGCTTAATTGAACAAATTTGAGACATTTTTCTTTGCCTGGTATTTTTTGCTATTTTGTCTAAATTTCATCTGTTTACTCAACCACATATCTTCTGTTATTTCAGTGCTTGCCCACAGTAAAACAGATGTTCTGTATCTCTGAACTACTTGCTTGGTGACTCCCAGCAATGAGAAATTCTTACCTTTTGTGCCCAACCCAAAATATTCTGCATAGTCTGTTAAAACAAAATCTCATTTGCCTGTTGATAGCATTGAAAAATTAAAGACTTCAGTTCTACTCCTTACTTTGCTACTCTCTCCTTTCAGGACCAAGCCCTTTTTATACTAATACATATAAACTTATAAACTTACACATACTTTTCTAGAATGTTAAAAAATAGTAGACAACCTTGTCTTTTTTTTTTTTTTTTTTTTTTTTTTTATGTTCTCAACCAACTTTTTGTG